>JAUCMS010000049.1:5197220-5208428 GCA_032357445.1 Enteromius radiatus
CAGCAAATCTCAATTCTCATAAAAAGCAGCACTCCGACTCCTCACGTCCTTCAGAGTTTGTTCTTTCAAGCTATCCTGGCACGACTGGCCTCCACAAGAATGCCAGTCTGCTCTTTCCATTCTTGGAATGGAGAAACAGCCTTTCTCTGACTATTTCTTCCTAATTCCCCTGCTTTTGTGGCTCCAGTCCATGTTCCTTTCTCCTCACTGCCATCTTTTCATTTTAATCACCTGCCCTCTCGCTCTTTATCATCCTTTTCCTCCTCTCATTTCCTCTCCCATTCAACTACCTTTCATCCACCTGACTCATTTTTTTACTCCCCCACCGTTCGCTCCTATTCACTCCTTTAATATTTCTTTCTCATAAATTCTTTTTTTCTTTTTTCGCGTTCTTTTGTTATTCCAGCAGTGCTGATGAGAACAAAATCAGTATTGTCAAAACCAGGACCACCCATCGACTGAACAAACCGGCTTGAAAATAGCCCTCTTAACCCCCCACCGCAAGAAAAAATGCGCTGCTCCACAGCTGCATTATTGCATGAAGCCTGTCTGAAACGTGTTGTGCCGTCTGTCTCATTATGATTTTGATGTGCCGCCATTGCGATCATTATCTCCTCCTGTTCCAGGCCTCTTTATTATGCCTGTTTTTTTGAGAGCATCGTCTCTCTCTATTCTGTAATATTTTCACAGTCTTTCTTAGTCACAGACAAAAACAGACACAAACACATACTGAGAAAAATATGACCAGGACTTTGTGGGGGGTGCCAGTCACACTTGCAAGCGTGCCAGTCGTGACTAGCAGAAGCGAGAGAAAGCCAACTGTAGAGTGATACTAATACAGTCCAGGATGACATGATTTCCTCAGCACAATATGATTTACACATGTTCCGAGAAAAACATCCGTTATTGTTCCTGGAAGAATACTTTTCCTACTCTCACTCAACCCCCTAAAACCCAATGACTGGCTGGTGATTGGATGATTGTTCTGTCCTACTAATGGGTAAAGGGTTAGTTCATTGCTATTTCCTCATTATGTTATTACTGTACTAATCAGTTTTATTGTCCTTAATGAAAAATAAATGAGAACACCCTCATTACCTCAAATTCAAATACAACTGAGAAACTAAATGAAAAAGTAATACATTTTATTAACTTTGAAACTCAAAAAAAGGCAAAAATGGCCACGTATTCATTTTAGATTTTGAAAAATGTAGTCTTTACAATCCACCTACTGTAAACTAAACTACCACTAAACAGCAATAACAATAAACTGTGCTAGATTAAATAATTAAATTAAATATTTAAATATATATATAAAAAAAAAATATATATATATGTGTGTGTGTGTGTGTGTGTGTGTGTATGTATGTATAAATAAAGCAAAAATAAATTAAAAATTCAAACCTTACCTATACCACTTGGTCAAGTGACATCTTCAAAAATAACAATAAGCTGTGCTAAAAAAAAAAAAAAAAAACACTGAAGTAAATAAATAAAAAAAGTAATAAATTAAAAAAAGTAAATAAAAAACCTAAAATAAAAATGTAAATAATTAAGTTGCCACATCAACTTTGGAAGCCATTAAACAAACAGAGAAATAAATAGAGCCAATAAACTAAAACTAAATTATATATAGAAAATATAGTATATATAAAGTATATATATATATATATATATATATATATATATGAAGCAAAAATAAATAAAAAATGAAAACCTTACCAATACCACTTAGCGCATTAAATGTGACCATAAAATACTAAAACTGATGTAAAATGTAAGTAAACTTTAACAAATTCAAAGGACATGAAAGGAGATACGGTGCAGAATGTCCAAGCTGTTTGTTTCTACCCAGTGACATTTAAAGTGTAAATTGCAAAATGGATAAAAAGAGATCCATAAACCATATAAGTTCTGTATGACATATACCATATATTGATATATCGACATACAAAATGTAATTACTAAAAACTGAAAATCCTTTCCTATAGCCTACACTTAAAGGTTTTGTGTAAAACTTAATTTGTGTAAAACAACATGCTGTTCTGAGATGAGTTAACGCAATTACTAATGATCTTCACAGTGGTGGAGAGGAGCAACTGACCCCACATCAGTCTTCAATTCAGCAATTCCCCTTAAATAAAAGTGACAGTGCAGGGATCAGAGTGGTGGGTAATGTGGTCCCTGCTTGTGGTCATCAAAAGCACAGCTGTAATTTACAGCGACTGTTTACAAAGTCAAGCAGAATTCAAGAGGTCGAGTGGCATCTTCAGCTCAGCCTCATCTGGTCATTAATCACTTTGAGTTGATTCGCTCCAACCAAAAAAGAATTACTGAGAGCAGCAGGACGAGAGTCACGTGTAAGCCACAGATGTCTGAAATGTATTCTACCCCACAGCTGCCACAGAATGAACTGGATTGATTTTTATCCGTGTCCTGCATTGCTGGTTTACAAACTGTGCTATTTTTGAAGCCCTGTTCACGTAACACACGACTGTATTATTTAATTGTCTGCGAAAGACATTCTCTGTGAACAGGAATCAATTATAAAAGGTATAACTTTGGAACAAAGTGCAGCTTAAATAAAAAATAAAGTGGTGACATGACAGATCCAAAGTAAAAATAGCAGTCGTTAAACTGTGTGCAATTCAAATGCATTTACCATGGTTTCAAAAGCGCATCATATCTAAGCAAGCTGTGAATAAAAAGTGCTGTTTTCAATGAGGAGACAATAAAATGTATGAGGAAAAAGGTTGCGAACCACTGGCCTACTCTCTTTTGATGGGAGAGGGAGAGAGAGGGAAAGAGACCGATGCGTTTCCCCTGAGAAAGCAATGATTTAGGAAAGCCTTCAATTGAAGCGAGGAAAAAAAAAAAGAAAAGATATGCAACACTGAGCCAGGAAACACGCGAACGTTCACGCAGTGAGCGATTTGCTCGAGCACATGACAGGTAAGGATATATCACATAGAATGTGTACTTAAGTGGAAGGCCAGTCAAATTTTCCATCCTTTCTGCTTCCTGTCTCCTCATCTATTTGCTCCCCCTCTATATGCCGCGGCTCAGGACTGTATAATATGCAGCATCACGTAGCAGCAGGCAAAAATCCTGCAGGATTCAATAACAAGAAGCTAATAAGATTAGCACGACGCTAATGCAGATGAGCCACTGGGGTGGAGAAGCCAGAAAAGATTTCCCCATCCCTGGAAACCACAGAGGATGCCAATTTATACTGATCTTGCACCCTAACGGTCGAGCAGTTATAGCAACTGTGGTGCTGTACAAGAAGGTGAAGACCCTACTAAAGGAAGTGTAGGCATTTGGCTTAACAAGCGAGGTTAAAGTGTGTGTGTGGGGGGGGGGGGCAATGTAAGATGGAGGTTTATTGAAGAGAAAGGCTGGCATACAATAGGGTTGCCTACATGCCTGACTGATTTGCTGGAGAGGGGAACTAGCACCTGGCAACTAGTGCTGGCTAACCATTGACTAGAGAGAGATGCAATAGCTAAGCATGGAATCCTAAAGGCCCTGGGTGGAGCTCTGCCCGGTAACTCCCTCTCATTGGTCCCCAGACAGGTGTCTTAGCCAGTGATTGAGCAGTCAATGGAAACATTCCACTGAGATTGGCAGGGTTCCACTCCATCGAGCTTTGGCTGTTTCGTACAAAACAAACAAATGAACAAACAACAAAGCAAGTAGTAACCCGCTGTCCTCATTAACAAATCTCGAAGGAGTTTCGGTTTGAAGAACTGGGCAAGTCTTGCTAGTCAAATTGGTCTCTATCGAAGAAGCCCTCGGTAAGACATCCAGGTAACAAATGCCCCCGTGAGCCTGAGGAGTCAGGATATAAGTAGAGAGAAGAAAGGATTTGGCTGCTAACCCAATCCTACACAAGCCTGAATTAATCTTGGATAACCCAGCATACACACAAAGTCCCAAACAGTCTGTCCAAAAGCCTCCTTATCTTCAGCGGAGCTGCGGAAAAAATTAAACTAGCATGTATCAGCTGTTTCCATCAGAGCCACACACATACGCTCGGCTTGCCAATGCAGTCTCTCTCACGTAGCAACACACACTCAGTAGCACCTCATTGCACAAGAGGCAACATGTCGCCAAGGCAATCTGGGGTGCCGACAAGTAGATTTGACAGGAGCACTGGTGTACGGTAGGAGATGGAGACGATACACAGTGAAGAGAAGACATTGAGTTACATCGCTTTCCGAAAGGGCTACTGGATAAAATCTCTAAGAGTCTCTGTCAGCAGATCATTACAGTTGAGTGTACGACCCCAAATCTTTACCTGCTAGACCTTGCTGGGCCCTTTGAGATGCTCACTGGGAGACAGGGGTACTGCCCAACATTGGGATGGGGTAATAGGGCTGGGCGATTTGGCCTAAAAACAAAATCTCGATTAATTGAACATTTTAACTCGATTACAATTAATGAATGATTCTTTTATTTATTGTTCACTGGCAAATTTTGTACAGTAAATATGCTCACATATTACAAGAGAGAAAGTTTTGAAAGAAGGGTGCATTACTTGATTTTAAAACCGTTGCATGAGGTTATCTTAGTGATCTTGTCATGTCACTATATGGACTTGAATTTGGACAAGTTCTTACTAAGAAACACAAGCATGTTAACCTTTTCAGGTTAAGTCTTGTACATGTATGTCAGCGCTGTTTTAGAAAAATGTGATCGTGACAGAACAGTGTATCTTCTGTCGAGAGTTTTAACGAGGTGTTTAAACCCGCTTCGCTCCACTCTAGCCAAGGGAGTCATATCCTTTGAGATGTACAGAGACTGGAACCGCCTGGCAGAAGTCTGGTGTGAACGTAGGGTAATGTAACGGAGTGGGGTCACGTGACTCCACACACGGTAGTGTTTTTTTTAAAGGGAAAGTAATTGAAATAATTGACCTGGAAAATTTTGATCGATTATAGGTTCTGAATGTCGATTTCGATTACTTTTCGATGAATCGCCCAGCCCTATGGGGTGACCTTGTGGATAGTCTCAGTTTCACATGGAAGGCTCACAGAATATGCATACTGCAAACAACACTAGATTAGGCTTTCTTGATCTGACAAGCTCTAATCTGATTCGCTGGATTTTTGAAACTTTTGTTTTTCTGTCAGGCAGCTTTGAAAACAAGACATGTTTGCAAGGTACCAGGTTGAATCAACAAGTCCTCCTAGAGAAGGAACTAATTACCGCCAAGGCTCACTAGGTTTTTGAGCTCAGTAGCTTCACATGTCAGTGAGTCAACTGAATGTGAACCAGATTGTGTCAGCACAAACTCCGATTAAATCCGGGCTGGTAACTAAAAGGTTGCTCAACAATCTAATCGAAGCGGTGTCTTCAGCACACTTTGGTGCAAGACACAATGGTGATCGATCACTGATCGACCCCTGCAAAGACGCAAGTGACCAACAACCATTTCGTTTTCGGTCCACTTCTTATTCTGCAGTCCCTGTAGTAAGTGTCTAAATCTCTTGGCTCATTCCTGAAAGACTACGTGAATATATTTTCAGCATGCATGATCCAAGTTATTGAAACGTGGACTGACTGACGGCCGCTCTACAATGACTGTCCCTTTGCTTCTCAACCCTCAAGAGAAGCTACAAACTCTGTCAAACAAAAGAAAATCCCTTGAAGCGCCTGGAGCTAAAGTCAAGCAAGCAAATAAATCCTGCCTTCTGGAACCACAGTGAATCAAGACAAATGTGAAAAAGCACTTTAACACAGCAGAAAATGAACTAATTTTGAGTTCTCGCTCATGTTTACCTCCGGCTTACACAGATATGAGCCATTATTGCAGCCATGACAGCATAGGTTAATCCCTACATTACTTATTATGTGGATATATGAGGTATATTAGGTTTTTTGCTCTTGGTTTAACTATAGTTTCTATTGCCATTGTGCAGACTGTCATTGGAACAAGAAACACAGCGTTTTTTATTGGACGTTATATTGCTGAAAATTGTTTTTACCACATTTTTCTCTTCATTAAATGAGAACGGTTCATTGTAACACTGCTTTACCACAGTGTGCCGAACACACTCGGCATCAGCACACACAGACTCAAGTACAGTAACTTTCCCTCATTGTCTGCCAGACTTTTTAGGTTGGACCTCAGAGTCGGAAGAGAAATCAAAGCAGAAAAACACCAGGGACTGTCTGGCAATTTCGGAGTAAGTGTGTTAGCGTTCAGCATCAGACAAAAAGTTATCACATGACTTCCTGCCAATTAGAGAGATAATGACAAAGCGAAATATGAGGCAATATGCGGTACGGCAAATTGCACCTTTGGCTGGGACAATTACATTCTGGATAAAAATATTTTATGCTGGCACAGCCGTGTGCATTCATCAGTAGGACTGGGAATCGAGAATTATTGATTCGTATAACTTTTTTTTTTTTTTTTTTTAAGGCTTTTGAACATGACACAGGTGGAACTCTCTACTAAGAGTACCCAAAATTAAATTCACTTTTAATTAATTAGACATTATTGATAAAAAGAGTACACATGTGCTTCAAGTCACTGAATCAGAAACACTGTTGAAGTCCTTACAATTCCAAGTTCTACTCATTAGATTGGTGAAATGTATTTACATACATTTAAGTACAGTTACATAGTATTGTATTATTTCCCCTAACATTTTACAATAGAAAACTAGGATTAAACTGTTCATATTCGAAACAGCGCACTTTAAATGTGTTGTAGTTTACAGTGATGTACAATATCATTATCAACTGCCAAACCATTCAAATACAAGCCTCTACGTAAATACAAGCAAGCATGGTGTAATACAAAACTATATACTTGCATATAGTGTATTCGCAATTACATTCAGAACAATATGCAGAGCTGTAGGTGCTACACACGGGAACATCACAATTTTTAGCACAACTTTTGCACTATTGTTATTATCAGTTTTGGTGTTTAGGAACAATAGGATCTATTTACTTTCAGGTCACAAGAGGTTTGTGGTTTTTGAAACGTTCTTACCTTTTGACTTTAATAAATCAGCATTCAAGGTTTAATTTGAACTCCTCTCTGTATACAGAATATTTTGAATGCTTCTGGAGTCTTTTTGTTTCAGTAGAACTTTTCAGATCCAAAGGTCAGTTATGCCACAGTAACAGCTTCGTTTACTTAGATCTTGTCTTCAGAGCAGCCAAATCTTCTGTCAAAGTCCACTGGGGAAAAAAATGGAGGAAAAAAGATAAATACGATTTTGATTAAATTTCAACAAACCCACTGCGTGCAATATTCCAAGCGATCCCAATTTGTTATCATGCACATGCAGACACACTTAATTCTACGGCTTGAAGATTTGTCAACAGCAAAAGACCATCAAAACTTTTTTTATCCTTAGCATAAAAGCTGTGATTTTTTCCAGAGTACAAAAGCACACACAATCATCGTCTGGCAGTAAACATAAAAAGATTTGAAATTTAGACGGCAGACGAGAATGAGAGATGCTTTCATCTGAATGAATACTCGCTGAGTAGCTGTAACATATACAAATGAAAAAATGCAACGAGCTAGATTGAATTTACTGTGGCGAAACTGGTCTGTTCATATCAACAAATTGGAAATGCATTTACACTATATCCTATACCGCCTGCCTCTAACAGGGACAGTCCCACAGAAAGGGACAAACTAGACTGGACTGTTTTATATTACCTCAGCCTGAATATTAGACTAATGTCATCTTAAGAGCTGCCTGGATACAATTTACTGTAACACATGTGAAATTACTGTGTTTATGAGGATATCTGCAAAGACAGGCATTTACAAGTATGTGTATTTAACCGTACAAAGCCTATAAAGATGCAAAAATAAGCGTGTAATTGTGATAGAGATGATACTCCAAAATCTCTAGCGGTTAACAAAACCTAAAAGAACTCTACACAACTCTACGCATACTGTATGTACTTCACATCACATCATCTTTCATCAACCAATGTGTCAGGTAGAAGCGGAAAGAGATGAAGAAGAAACTATTATTAGAGGAAAGTGAGAAAAAGACAGGAAACAGAAACTGAAGATGATGTGTGATGTAATTTGAATAAGGCAGACAGAAATGAAATAGATAGAAAGATGTAAAATAAGTCAAGTAGTACAGTATAATCAGCAGCTTGTGGATGAGCGGTTTCCTTTTCTGTTCGACACAAGTGTTTTTCTGAACTGACCTCAACTAGTTTATTTTTTGACATCTTACTGAAAGGATTTATCAGAGCTCTTTACATAGATATGTGAAAGAACATACCACTATATGGCAAGGGGTCAGTTGTGATTATTTAACAGCAGATGAAAACAAGCCAAGCAGGGAGGAAGTGGATGTGAGCAAGCTGAGAAAAGATGAAAATGATGTTTCGATCCAGCGTGGCGGCAATCAATGTGGAGCAGAGAGCCGTGACCATGGAGTACGAGCGACGGATGGGATTTAGAAGGAAACATGAGTCTACGACAAACAGGAAGTGACCATCTCAAGTGTTCTCCTAGAATGCAGTGATATTAAAGTCTAATGCTTCTCACGTGTTTCCCCCCAAGAATAAGACCCTTGTAATACCAAATATGTCTTCTGTAGAGCTTCACTGACATCTTAACATCTCAAACTGTGCTCAGATTTGTGACCGTGTTGACTAGCAGAAGGCTTCATATTTACCTCTACAGTCCTGTCAGTGGCAATCACCCATACTTGCTATTTACCCTCTGTTATTGTCGATCTCTCTCACTCACTTTCTGCACTCCCACTTGTCTGTTTATTCTTAATTTCCCAGTCCAGTTCCTCTGTCTGTCTCAGAACCCCTCGAGGAAAGACCCAGACATCAAGTTAAAATCTCAGAGGACAAGCTCTCTCCTTTTGTTATGACTGTTTGTGTCACAACAACCTCTCCATCTTTCTCTCTTTTCGCAGTATCAGTTGTCACGGATGAATTTCTACACCAACTGCTGTGCAGTACCTGTGTTTTTACAAGCCTAATTATTTTGCAAATATCTTGCAGCAGAGTGATACATTTCAATATTTTTTATCTCAGGGGGACAATTATCCCACTACGTTTGATGATAGAAACATTATTGAGGTTTCATCAAGATAATTAGCTGTATTTTGTTTCTCATGTGGACGATATGAGCATCCAAGGCCACAGAGATCTTACATAACTAGGATTTATTGAGAAGATAAAAAATGGTGCGCAACTAACTTGCAGAATTATCATATACTGTATGGGAGTACTATCCCTTTAAGGCCTGAAGGGAGTAATAACAATATCTGTAGGCTGTGTATCTGTAGATAGAATCATCATCGCACAGAAGGATTTTATTTAATACACTTGACTGACGTTATGAATTGAATTTGGAGTAAAACATCTAGTAGCATCGGCCACGGACTGAAAAAATGCAGTAGTCCCACTATAGCTAAAAGCTACTTGGGAAAAGTTTTCATTTATGCTAAGCAAAGTTCATAGATGTTATAGTTTCAGATCATACCTGCATTCATGCTTGAAGGCAAACAACGTTCCTATCTAAGCTTTACCATGTCTTTCATCTCTCCTACACACCTGCCTCCACGTCTGACCCCTTCACGCAAACTTACGGAAGACCAAGCATTACTTTAGTGTGTCAAAAACGCCCACGACCCATCAAATCTTGACGTTAGCAAATGTTAGTGCGTTTTCTCAATGCCAATGAGATTGTATATGAGCCTAATTACAGTATTGCAGTAATAAGAGCAGGCGGTGCAGTCGACGATGACTCACAGTGAAGTGTTCAACGGGCTGTAGCCACAGGGAAGTAGACGGTATCACTCTAAACAAACATGCTGTCATTGAACATCAATCTTTAGAAAGTAAATCACCCCCATTGATGTTTCATCAAAGGACACGAGCATGAGCGCTACCCCCACTTCGCCAAAACTTCAGGAGCAAATACAGTCTTTAAAGAAGGGTCAAGTACTTGCTGTTCAACCTTGCAGATGAATTACAAGCAGAACGGTATAAAGCTTTGTTTACCTAAAAATGATTTGCGTAGTTCTTATTTGACCTTACTCTTCTTCTGACGTTTGATTCGAGGAGATTTGATCGAAGAGATGACATCTTAGATGCTTTTGAGTTTTTCAGCACATTCTTCCTAACAAAACAACTGTCATATGACCTTCTTCGTGATGACTTTGAGATGTTTACTGTACGTGCCGGGTATCATGTAGCTTGCAGCAGCTACAGATGTCAAGGTGTCTCTCTATTCTTGTTATTACTGTATTCCACTAGACATCCTTTATTATCTGTTCTTCAACAAGGAGACGTGCATTGTCAAGTGTCATGCCCATTCATGTGCCTCCTCAGATATCTGCAGCAAGTGTGTTTAAGGGTAGGTCGTATCACTTTCAGGAATGTTGGGAGTAACATGGTATTTCCACAAACTTTAGGTCTTTTATTGACTTGTACAGTGCATGTTTTTAGTTTAGCTACAGTGGCATACTGTGTGTTCATAGGAAGCACTGACGAAGAACTGGTGTGGAGAAATCAATAAAAGGTCAACATGCTGACTTTCTCACTGCAGTGGATATTTGGTTGCTCTTTTGAAATAAACACCTCGCAAAAAGAGTAAAAGAGCAAGAAATGGTTAAGATTTGGGGGGTGTAGAAAGAGCATCCTTGGCAATGCTAATACGTCATATCCTTTCTGTAGGATTGAGAAGCAGCTTTTCAGGTAATGGACCTTTACGGTATCTGGAATCAAGTTTAGTCTATTTTCCGCTCTGACAGGATTTGCACACCCACAACCTGTTACAGCGTCTTATACATCCCACATTTGGCAAAGCTAAAATACCATTCTCGCTTTTATGGTGCCATGTGTCAGTCACGATATGAATTTGTGAGTACGACACTCGCCTGCTGTCTCCAGTTTGCACCCAAACCTTGAACGGGAAGGTGTGAAGGAGTATTTACTGAGACAATAAGACATAGTCATTCAGGTAAAACAAATTGGCGCTGAGAACATGTAGAATGTATAAAACAGTTTTACTGCTCACAGTGACGCATTAATGTGGAGCTACTAAGATGAAATGATGACTTGACTGGTGAGTTGGTGGATAGGGTGACCATACGTGCCATTTTCCCCGGATGCGTCCTGGCCAGGATTTCTATCCTACATCAAGAGCGTTTCAAAAACATAGGGAACCGATATCATACTGATCGGTCT
>JAUCMS010000049.1:5297391-5319989 GCA_032357445.1 Enteromius radiatus
CTAAGCAGAAAGGTGTTTCCCCACTCCGTCAGCAAAGCTGTTTGCAACGTCTCGTTCCCTTCTCAGGGAACCAAGATTACGTTCAGGGACGTTCTGTGTACTTCCCCTTTAACTCTTCAAAAGCTTTATTTAGCCATATTCATAGTCCTAGACATTACATTACTGCTATGTTCATTATTACATAACTGCTATGTTCATTATTACATAACACCTCGATCGCTTAAGAGTCATCCTTGTCTCTGCATCTCGGTCTGATGACGGCTCACTCAGGACGGGTCTGAGGGAAGACACCAGTCCAGTCTGTGTGAAACGCTGCCGGCAATCAACAATCGTGGGAGGGGCCTCCGACTGAGTGACGTCACACAGCTCGATTTGACAAACTGCCAACACGCATTTAATTTCCAACAACTTGTAAGAGTGCATTTGGCATTATATGACACCTTTAAAGGTGAATTGTATCGTTTGTACAAAATTGTTTATAATGGATGTTATCTTAAAGGGGACATATGATGCCATTTCACGTTTTCTTTAGAGTGTTACAAGCTGTTTGTGTATAGATAAGATCTGTAAAAAGGCACATTAACCCAAATACACTAAATAATGTTCTTTTTAACAGTGTCATATGACCCCTATGCCTTTGCTTAACGCCACGTTTAACCTACAATTCTAACATACCAATAACAGATTAGCCTGTAAGATTAGCATATAGCAGACTAACAGAACAATTAATAGTTTTTGATGTCACACCCTTACACGAATGCCAACCTGGAATTATGTATATTATGTACAGGCAAGCAGATTAAATATTTTAATATTACCATTTTAAACAGTTTTTAGTGCCATAGTTTTAATGTTTTTACAACCTGTTGTAAAGATAGAAATTGACATGCTTATGCTGCTATAAATGTTTTGCCCATCAAGTCAGTCACGTAACCAAAAGCTTTAAATTGGTGTTGTTTTTTGTTAACTATTATTCTGTTATTAGCAGGTTAGCTTACTGTAGCTTTCACTGCTAAAATAAAGGAAGGCTTGGAAACGGCAACGACCTCTATCAATCATCACAATGAGAAAAAACAAAGAATCCCCCAGCCCTACTTAATATGTCATGAAACTGCCTGGAAGAGGATGCGTGTCTATATTGTCCTAATGCATGGTGAGAAAAAGAGTTTGAGTAGCTCTCCAAGGATCACAGCTGGAGAATTGCAGAAAATGGTTCTCTAGGTCAGAGAACCTTAAAAAAAACAGCACCTACGTCAGCGCATGGTGTTTGGGAGGGTTCAATCAAAATTCTCCTAGCTCATCCAAATACAAACTCCAGCATAGTCGGTTATCGGACACGACTTCAAATTTCAACTGGGACTGGCTTCTATTGTAAGAAAAAGCTTAGAAATAGCTTTTTAGCAGCAAACACTCAAGATGGGTTTGGTGAACACAGGGATAAAAAGTACTCCAAGTGTACAATGATTTATGCTGCTGTAAAGTTTGTTGTGTGTGTTTTAAGTGACTGACTCTGTTAGAAATCTTATAATGGGCCATGTTGGATCTTTCAACCTTACAATAATCCAACCACAAATCTCAGAAACAACACAAAAATGGGTCACTGAGCAGAAAACCAAGCATCTGCTGGCCATTCCAGTCCTCGGAGCTGAACCCTGTAGAAAATGAGTGAGGTGAACTGAAGAGGAGGAGCACCAACATGGAGCTGGGAATCTGAAGGGTCTGGAGTGATTCTGGAAGAAGGAATGGTCTTTGATCTCATTATAGGAGAAAACGGAGACCGGTTAAACTGGAAAATGGAGGTTTCAAAAAGTACTGAATAAAAGGGTGCCGTTAATTGTGGCCAAACATTTATTTCATAATGATATTTCCCCTCATTTCAGATTCTTATCCAATGTAAAATTAGATTTGTGATTTTGTTTTAACTAAATGATCAAAAGGATTAACAACGCAGATTAAATTTCACAGCCTTCTTTAATCACATTTACCAAGGGTGCTGATATTTTTGGCCACATGACTGTACTTCCATCAGTTATGACCAATATATACCTTTCTCCAGGTATGTTTGCCATTCTTTTAAGTAAAATCAGTGAACAAAAACTGCTTAAAGATGTTTACCTTGCGAGGTCTGGTTTTCTAGTTGAGCCTCAGGTTGATCCACCCACAGTTTATGTTTTGGGTTGTTTGGGAACCTTTTGGTCAGTCCACAACTTAAACATCGCACAATAGTCTTACGCTGTCGCATTGGTCCCCCTTAAATATGAAGATTTGATATACATTGATAATTTTAGATATAGATAGATAGCAAAACGACAAAAATGGCTAAGATAGACTTACTTTTCTGTCGTACAGTTGATGTGACTCCTGGTATTAGCAAAGTGCAGCATTTTTTGCAAATGGTTCTCTTTACTGATGGATCCCTGTAAAGAAATGAAGCTCAATCACTGATGTTTGTTTATTTAAGATCCACATTAGAAAGGAGACGCTACCCACTGTCTGAGAACCAGTCGTTTGGAGATGGTCTTCTGAGTGAGGCAGTAAAATCTTGCCAGTTCGGTATTCTCTGGATTTTGAGCCAAAACGCAGTGAGCAGCCTAGGATCCACCATCAGAAAACATCACGAGAAGGTTTGGATATAACGTTACTGAAAAAAAACAAAACAGATCTGGCACACAAACTTACTAACCTGATAGAGGAAGTTCAGGCGTTGATATGCTTCTTTATCTTTTATATTCCCGTCCATGTGTCTTGAGAGACGTTTGTCTGTCGTTGAAACTCCAAAGTGTAAACTATTACTGCACGACAGCACGCTAGTTATATTCCTTCTGCTTCTCAACAGCCGGTAAAAGCACTAGATTTGCTGTTTATCGCCATCGCGTGGAACAGCGATGTACTGACTTCTTCATACTGAAAATAACCATACTGCGCCTCATAGCGGCATGAATATGATAAGCTCCAGTTGCGTTATGGGGTTTGCAGCACATGCATAATTAGTCATTTAAATTAGAAATGACAGCATACCATGTAAATTAAATACATTAATAAACGTTAATAAAAACTTGTACTTTCAAAATATAGTATATATATTTATGTATGTGCGCGCGCGCGTGTGCGTGTTTGCGCGCGCGTGAGGAAAATATACAATATTGATATGCATGTGTTGCTAGAAGAACACTTAATATTCAGTAGACAAAATCGAGTGGTTGCTTGAAACCTAAATTCATCCATTTTCAGACAGCCCTTTTTAATTATTTATATAAAGGTTTACAAGCATTTTGTGTGGGGGAAATATTAAGTGGATAATGCTTCTAGAATGAGATGTTTTTTAAAAAGAGTCTAAAAATAAAAGTAATTTAAAAAGGGGAAAAAATCTGTTGTCTTAGAATGTGGAAAGTTCGGTAAAATGTTTGGTAAACTTTAAAGTAGATGAAGTACTGTCACATTTAAAAGACAACTTTAATTATTATTATTACTTTTTATTCATTTCAAGTTTTCTAAATGAATTGAACATAATCTAACAGTATTAAAACTTTGGCATTAACTCAAAGGAGTGGCTCAAGAAGGTCATGGAGTGGCCTGGTCAGTCTCCAGACCTTAATCCAATAGAAAACCTATGGAGGGAGCTGAAGCTAAAAGTTGCGCAGAGACAGCCTCGAAACCTTAGTGATTTAGAGATGATCTGCAAAGAGGAGTGGACCAAAATTCTTCCTAAAATGTGTGCAAACTTGGTCATCGGTTACAAGAAACGTTTGACCTCTGTGCTTGCAAACAAGGATTTTGCCACTAAGTATTATGTCTTTTTTTGTTGTTAGAGGGTTCAGATACTTGTTTCACTCAATGAAATGAATCTGTCACTGTTAAAATAAACCTACCATTAAAATTATACTGTTCTGAGATTTTTCATCTCTTTGTCATTGGACAAACTTACAAAATCAGCGATGGGTCAATAATTATTTCCTCCATTGTATATATATACATATACATTTTATCTATATAAGATAGACTAGAGATATTATTCAGTAGGCTATATGATCCAAAGTAACTAGGCATATTTAAAAAAAAAAAAAAGGCATATTCTGGTTATGTATGTTTTGATGCTTATATGCTTGTTTAAAGCTGGTCCTTTGTCAGCATGTGACCAGCATAAACCAGCTTAAACCAGCATCTTCAAAACAGGGAACCCAATCAAATATTTCTGGAGAAGCCTAAAAATAATTGTGTGTCTGCCCCCATCCAACTAGGCAGAGCTTGAGAGGTGAAGAGGTGAGGAGAATAACATGTAATAACCAAATGCTGACGTGCAAAGCTTTGTCACATCAAACAATAAAGACTTTAAACGTGCTTCAGCTAAGTATTTAACCTAAGGGTATGCATACTTATGCAATGTGCTTATTTCAGTTTTTTATTTTAAATTTGTGGGAAGTTGTGACAAATCTTCTTTTGCGTTTGTCAGAGTATGGAACGTAGATTGATGTGGGGAAAAAAATGAAAGCACTTCAACATAAGACAGCAGAATAACAGTATAGTAGCCTATATAAGTTTTAGCTTTTATGTTTTTACATAGTTAATTTCATGAGTATTCAAACTCATGAAAACTCAAACTCAAAAAAAAAACTATTTTAAGATTTTACATTGTTACACTGTCCGTCTATCAATCTCTGCCAGAGGGAGGGGGTCCGGAGTGGGTGCTGGGCGCACAAAACTGGCAGTCAGAAGTCTGTTTTGCACACTGGGCGCGCGCGCACACACACACACACACACACACACACACACAGAGGGCCCTTCCTCACATGTCTCCAGTCCAGTCTGTTAAATCACGCAGCATGTGAAGCCCCTGCGAGCCTGGAACACTTTCTCTCTGGATACTTCCTTAAGCGTCTTTAAATGTGCATATCTTCCGGATAATACTTCTGACTTGTCTCGGAGGCCTTTCTTTCTCATACATTGGCTCTGAGGGCTTTCTGTGGACTGAGATGGTGCAATGCTCCGCAGGACAGCATCGCGTGTATGTTGCTTATGGATCCTGCTCTCCAGTGTGTTGATATGGAGAGTTCACTGCGCCAGCGCGCAGAGCTGTCATGAGGTAAAAACCGCTTTCCAGCTGCGCCAAGTCGGTTCATTAAGATGGGTTCCGGAGACCGCGGCAACAGGTTCGTGTATAAATACTCGTGGGTTACTGTGAGGAGCAGGGTATAATGTAGCTAAATATTCTCCACACTGTTTCCAACGGTCGTTTTATTAAAAGGTTATTTCCTATTGATTCACTCTGCGCAATTGTTGCCAAGAACAAAAGTTAGGCTACACTAAACTAAAAACACCGACCAATAGCGGGGCATGTTGTCACAGTGTGTATAAAGTTTAATGGCAGCTAAATATGAGCTGTTTAACTATTACGGAAACGCCTACCAATACCCGAGAAGAGTATTAAAAACAACAGAACCTTGAATATAATGTTATTAAATGTAAATGTCTGCAGGCGTGACAACTTGCCACAAACTGAAGTTTATGAAAAAAAGCATGTTACCTCTTCGTCAAAATGACTGACCGTTTTATTTACTTCTTCTATTTAAATAGTCACGTCATGAGGCAAATTATTTCTTAAGCCATCATTACTGAATGTAGGCCCATATACAAGAATTAGATCAATATTGTTGCAGTGGCATATCTTGATGCAGGTTCTTATACCACTTTTGCAGCTAGTCCAACAACCAGTATTTTCGAGTAAGTTCGAGTCTTCCTTTAAAAGAGTTTACTGAAAAAATGCAAACAAAACCAAAAGTACAAAGATACAGTGAACTCGATATATAACATAGTTTAGATGGGTTACAGCCTATCAGGCAGATACTTTTGTTATATTTACATATTTATTTATTAGTAGGCCTACTGTAGTTGTTTAAGCATATGTTGTCAACTGTAATGTAAAGTGTGCCAGAAAAAGTCATCGAACAAATAAGTCATTTTGATGACAGAGCATAAATCAGAAATGTCAGTGGTGTTGACAAAATTAACATGACCGTAGGATAGGCTGTCAAATGGTTTTCATGTTCTGCATTTCGTTTTAAATCAAAAACGCATTCCTGAATAGAAGTCATCTCAAAAATGTTCGGGAGTTGCTATGAAATTGTAAACTGGGTCTATTTGGTTTGTCTCAAGTTTTTGTTTATGGAAAGGATACATTGAAAAGTATGACCGTTACAAAACAAAGTTTTATTCTTAGTACGCAAGTTTCAAGGCATCGCTCCATGTGTATAGAGAGGTGAGAGAGGTCAGTAGAATGTTGGTGATCACAGTCAGCTGTTCTAATGCACGGCTTATGGGGTCCCGATGGTGTAAAATTGGTCACATAGGATAGGGCAGGGTGACTGACAGAGTAGATATCGTCTGTCTATATCACGTGCTTTGCTCTTTCACATGCACCGTCTTGCCATACAACCACTTTATGTGAGCTATTTTGAACCCGTATGAATATTTTAAAGACAAAATGCTTAGAATGCTTAATATTTACATGTCGAAAGGTCACATTTTCCAGAATTCAGGCAGGCTATTGTTTAGGTTAATTTAGACTCTGCAATAAAGCTAAAACTGTTAAAAAATGTTACAATTATTTTTTGGTATGTATGTGTATAGTTTATATGTCACACATAATATCCGAAATCAACACGAAATGCACTTGATGGATAATTACAGCCATGATAAGTTTCAGAACAATTATGAAGTGCATAACAATACCTCAAAAGTGGAAAAGTTAACTGACCAAAAAAAAAAACTAATGTGCCAATGAAAGATGTGATTAAAGAGAGACATAGTTTGGAAAGATTTCGTTAAGGTTTCAAGTAGTCAAAATGTCCCTAGAATTAAATCACCTATATGATTAATCCTCCATAGATGCAGATCTTCTCATCTGCAAACATCAGGGTCCCACATGCTGCACCCGCAAGATGGAGGAGAGCTACTACACCGCTGCCCAGAGAGACACACTCCAGAACATCCTCTCCTATAGCTTCGAACTCAAGTATCTCATCCTGAGCCATGCCTCTTCCTTCCAGGGTACGTATCGGTATCGAGTGGAGCTTATTGGTCGAATAAATACCAGGCCATGTGCTGTTTGCATTTGCAGCAGGCGCAAGAGGTCATGGGATCAATTCCCTGCCACAGCAGGTGGTTGACACGTTCACTACATGCCATGACTTTGTACGCATGTATGGGAGACACCAGGGTGGTGTTATAAGTCGCACACCGTGACTTTCCGAGGGTTATTTGGTGATTTGCTTTTTGTCCGCTGTTTTTCACACTCCCAGAATGCTCCTTTATCTTCCTGAGGTCTCCTGTGAAGCAGCACATGTGCTTCTTAGAGGTTGATTGGCGCTTTAGGATTAGGACAAGGCTTTTCAGAATCAGTGTTTGAATAAAACATTGAAAAAGAAGCAATCAGAAAGATGTTTCTCACACACATACACTTAGACCGACTCTATGCATGTCATTAGGTACTCCAAGGGCATTTATATGTATACCATGAGACATAAGCTGCTTCAAATTTACAACTCTTAAGTCCTTGCCCAACCAAATATTTAAGTTCATCCAATTTGTCCGCCCAAACTCGGAACAAAAACCCTTTCAGGTTCACAGGAAAAGGGCACTGTCGTGTCCTCTCTGTCTTTGCTGCCAGCCGAGTGAATATTTAACGAGTTTAAAGCAAACGAAAAGAAAAATGTTGAAATTCTTGGTGTATCCGTGGAGATCCGTCTCAGTGCACTTCAATGTATTGCTCTATAATGAGAGCTTTTGAAAAGATCAGTTGTCCTTTTCTGCTACTTTTCGCATGGTTGTAGCTGGTGTCCTGTTTAAAAGAAAGAAGGTCTGTAAAGTGTTTTTCATTCCCACGTGAAAGAGGATTTTTAATGTAGACTGCTTTTTGTCTATATGGCTGCGTGTTTAAGGGTAAAGTAATAATTCAAGTATGAACCTTGTGGACTCTTTTGGGAATGTGTCTGTTTAAGCGTTAGTTCACCCAAAACTTCTTTTCCTACCAGTGTGATCTTCTTTCTTCCATGGAAGTCAAAAGTAAATAGCTTGCAGAATCTCTTTTTCTTAATGGGGACAAGGACTGTCAAGGTCCAAAAACTACACCAATGGTGAGACATGTTGATATTGCTGACGTCAAACCTGCCCCAAAATGCAGGGAGGACGATCTGTTAAAGATTTAAGAGTGAGTACATTTTAGGGTGAACTATTTTCTTTGAAAATTCCTCTTTGTTTCCTTGAAAAGTAACTTTAAAGCAATTCACATACCATCTGTTTGACAAAGCCCTACTATCCTCTTCAACCTAAAAGGCAGTAAAAATACTGTGTGCTACCTTCTCTTGAGCTAAATTCAGTCCTGGACTGGGTACAGTGAGTGGAGTTATTCTGACACTGATCTTTTTGAAAGTAGGACCCACATCAAATCCAGTAAGCACTGATAGACTAATAGAACAATAGAGTACTAATAGAGAAAACAAGGAGACGGTCATCCAAGTTAACCCATATTTTCATTTTCTCGGAACATCCTGCTGTCTTAGAGGTGAGAGGTCAGTTGTGGTGCATCCGGGGCACCCTCAGTGACCCCTTTAATCTGTGTGGCCTCCCCCTCACATGCCTTCATGGCCCAGAACCATGAGAAGAACCCCATTACACAATCTGGGCATAATCTCCTGCCATGTCACCTGATACTGTGGTGTTTGGATGTAGTTGCCAAGATACTCCCTAGTCTGAACTTTAAGGCATCTAGTGCTACGAGTGTTTAATTTTAAATATAGATTTACTGTAGTTGCAAAGTGCTTAAACATGTTTCCAGTAGCATCCACCTGAAATGCTTCCTAATCATTGATACAAACCATCCAAATGATGTATGGGGCTTGGTTGAAGGGATCTGTATATAGTTCCTGACCTGAGAATGTTACTCACATATTGTTGGGATTACAGGATGCCTGAAGAGCCACCGAGAGATGTGAATGCCAGTAGCAAGAACACTGCCGCAACAATTCAGAAACCCCACCAGTTTTCTTGCAAACCTCAAAGGCTTGTTATAGAAAGATTCTTATGATTGTTTTTTTTTTTAGTACTGTGAGCCAAACAGGTGTTCTTTTGTTCCTCCATCAATAAAGAGCAATCATAACTTTCGGCTTGGTGTTTGCATGCTAGTCATTCACAGAGAAACAAGACAGAGCTGGAATGCTTTGGTCGTTATGAATGAGATGACATTAAAGCAAACTGCACTTTGAAGGGTTCAACCAGCTGTTAACTTAAGTACCCGTCTGTCACATGTCACACAAAAGTTAATATGCCACTGTAAATAATGTATGCGGTACAAATGACTATGGTCCTCAACTTCCATATGCAACCCGGAGGCATAGTGAAGTATAAGATGTCGCCCTGACTGCTAAAATTGGTAATAAGCTAGTCGCATGTGTCACATATCTCCAAACTAACCTTCAGCCCAATAGCGCCAGCCAAAAAGATCCATGGATTAAGTGTTGTCAGCTCCCATTAGTCCAATGGAAAGAGAGATTATATGCATAAGAAAGAATGTTAAGCAATGATAGACAAGGCAGAGGTGTACCATAATGGACTAGTATGTTCGACCCTCTCATAAATGTCAAATAAAATTACCACAATTGTTGGTCCTCTCATGTTACGAATGTTTATGATGTTTAAGGACATCAATTTAAGTGCTTGTTCAGTTCAGAATTACTCTTTTATTTCCTCTTCAGATACCTTCCATTCCCTCCTCTCCTTCACTCTAAATCATACCTACTCGCTCTTCGACAGCACCTACGAGACGATCTCTCAAGACGCAAAACCCTTAGTGTCTACCCTCTTCTCTGACCTTGACCTCTACCTCCGAGGTGATGCCAACATCTCTGTGGAACACTCGGTCCACAGTTTCTACGACAAACTCTTCCCATTGGTATACCAGCACTTGGTCAATCCCGGCTTGGGTTCAAATGTTTCCACCTGGTCCTCCGAAGGAAGTGCGTGTCTACGTGCCACTCGGCATGATGTCAACCCCTTTGGCTCTCACCCACAAGAACTTGCTCAGGGGCTGTCCAGAGCACTAGTGGCAGGTCGTGCCCTCAGTCGGGCACTGGCAGTGGGTGGCAAGGTTCTGAATGCCACCGAGTCGGTGGGAATGGCGCGCCAATGTGGACGTGCACTGGTGCGGATGCTTTTCTGTCCGCACTGTCGTGGATTGACCCTGATCCGGCCTTGCGGAGGCCTATGTCTCAACGTGATGCGGGGTTGCCTGGCAGGCATAGCTGAGCTGGATGGACCCTGGAGGCGCTATGTAGCATTGCTGGAGGGGCTAAGCGGGGCACTATCAGGGGGATACGAAGTGGAACTGGCACTTCTACGCATCCGGGAAAGAATTAATGATGCCATCCTTACTGCGCAACTCAATGGACCACATCTCAGCGCAGTGGTGAGTCATGCTTATCTGATTCATAGAACACATTTATTTTTATTCCACAAATGAGTAGCACCATATGCTGGACTAATCAGGTCTAGCGTGCATGCCCTTGCAGCAGCATGCTCAGTGATCAAATGTCTCGCCCAATCAGGCTGTACGGTTGCAAGGCTGCAGTTTTGCTCAACTTCTATAATTGCATGTACTTAAAACTTAAATTGGTAATTCTTATAAATTAGCTTTTAGCCTAAAAATACTTTTTGTCTGTTTTCAGTGGTTATGAAGCCTTGCAATTATTAAATCTAAAGGGGGTTTATTTTTAGCTCAATGATTAGAAGGGTGATTATGTGGTAATATGACACGTACTGTAAAAAATGTGTTGGTCATGACAGTGTGACCATGGCTGTCTGTAAGTGAATACCCAGCCGCCCACCCTGAGGCTATTCATACCATCAACGCCAGAGTCTGTGCACACGACGCATGATGCCCGTCTGTCGGTCTCTCTCACTCGATTCTTTCAGTGGAATCATGGCTAAAGGGGCCACAGGGGTCAAGGGTTTTGTGACAGCTCGGCTTTGCACCCATCATGTCCTGGTGATGACAGCTCTATATGGGTAGGTCAAGTTTGAGACCGCATTCCCACAAATCTCTCTCAAAGACTTGCCAGTCAGAATGGGAGATATTATTACTTAAGCTTCGAACCGCAGCCCCCATAAACTCCAAACCCAAGCTTACTGCTCTACAATGGAGGCTGCTTGTGGGAGTTGGTCCCCCCTTAAACACTCCATCACTGGATCAAATGTTGCTCACTCACTGATGCCAGGCTGGAATGACTTCAGGCTCACATTACCTGGTCTGGACCCAGGCTTGAGAGACAGAGTGCTAACAAAGTTGTTAGATACAACACTAATGGACTTGTAGACTGATCAATGAAGTTATAATTGGGCCAAAACAAAAACTACACCACACAGAATTTACATTGAACATGAAGTGGCAATACAACATAGAAGCCAAGTTGCAAAAAAAATAATTTTGATTTGATTTATGCTGTTACAAACCACGTGTATCATCACCTAGTTTTATTTTTCTGCATTTTTATAAATCTATTCATGTTTTTTTTAAGGATAAGAACCCAAAATAAGTCATGATACTTGTCTATGTTGGCATTTAGCTAATTTGGTTAGCGTCTGCTTTTATTACCAAAAATACTGTGTTTTATTTTGAACATTGATTTATTTACTGTAACCACAGAGATGATAGTTTATGCTAATGCCACTGTAGGCCTCCTCATACAGTGGCCAGAATGTAATTCATACCTGTGTTGTGTTAAAAAATTACATTCAGTCACATTTCGCGACACAACCTTGCATAGCGAGACGCATTTGCGCTAACATATTAGCATGTGAGGTCTTAGATGTCCACTACAAATGAAATCAGGATCGTTATAATGTTGTTTCTAATTGTAAAAGTAATGGGATTCGGAAGAATAACTTGTGATATCTTCATTGTGTATATGTGCCGCCCAGCACTGGCATTGACATGGAGGACTATGTGGCCTCTCCAGTCCCTCACACTGCATGTGGTCTGGCGCTATCTTGGTGTTGCTTGAGTTGTTTGGGTGTTGTCTGGTCCCAATCAGCCTGATGTCCTGCATGCAAATTCACCTCTGGACAAAGACGGCTCCCGTGAACCGACCGGCCCCTTCCCAAAATGCAATGCAGCTAGCGAGGGGCCAGAGCAGGGGAATGAGAAAGTTTGGCTAATCCTTAGATAAATAAAGCTCTGTAGAAGATATACAAATACAAACACGTTTGCAAATGCTAACTTTTTAAGTCCTTATTCCATTTTATAATTATTAGAATGAACCATGGCAAATGGGCTATAATTTTGACTTTTTCTTTCATTTAGTGATGATGAGAGGCTGAATAAAATTTGATGTATACAAAACCGTTCATGTATAATAATTCAGTATCTAATACAGTGAAAGTCTGAGCTTATTTTGCCAGTTTGTTCCAACTAGAAATCAATAATGTTGTAAATATTACTACAGTGACATTGTGCCATTTATTAGTGGCCACTAGATGGAGTAATCTCTTTAAATTGGTGTGAGTGAGTTCACAGAGGCCTAAACTATGCCATTCAGATTTTTTCTTTTAATAACTCCTCGTCTCTCTTTCAGGTGGGTAAGGTTTGTGGTTCCTTGACCGAACCAGTTCCTTCCACTCAAGTCAGTCCCACCTCAAGAAGTCTGACTCCTTCAGTAAACCCAACCATTAAACTCCAAACCTCAGTCACATTCTCCAGTCCTACAACAGCACCTAATACAAGGAACCAACATGAGCACATAACACTAAAAAGAAGGTGAGAAAAATACATATTCAGTATCCACGGCATATATATTTATTGAACGTACTGTGAAATTAAAATCCTTACCAATCAAAAGTCTCAGGCTGTACTGTATGTAGTAACCTCCCTGCTATTTTTCTTTCTTTCTTCTGTTTTCTTTTCTCTCAAATCTGCACTTGTCAATGACCCCAGGTCTCTGCCTCTGAAACCGTCCAAAAACGATAAACCCAGAAGCCTGAAAAAGATTTCAAAGTAAGCAGTAGCAATTCAGCTTCCATGTTTCCAAGTTTATTAAAAGAAAAAAAGATCTCTAATTATTTGGTCATAAAATGATTTTGGCTGTCAGCCTAAGAATGTTCAAATGATTTAATCTCACATCAAATAAGCATGTGCAAGCAAAGAAGAACGTTGTCAGCATTAATAACAATCACAAACAAGTACAGGAGGCCAATCTGCCGCTTGTGTCTATCAGTGTTTGGGCATGTTTAATTAGAGAAGCGTGATGAATGGGGCAAAACTGGGTTGTACTGTATAATTACGGCTGGTTTGATAGTTTTTGATAACTTCCTGAAAGCCTGAACTTCCTGCAGGGAGTTTATGGGCTACATCCAGCGGTACAAATCATTCTTCTCCACCCTGCCGGAGATGCTGTGCGAGGGGGAGGTGGTGATGGATGAAAACACCTGCTGGAGTGGAGAAGATGTGGTAGAGAGGTAAGCTGGTCTTGTCAGAAGGGGAACTAAAATTTGCATGTTAATGTGAGGTTTAATATGGGTCATTGACATTGTACTTATTTTATTTTAATACATTAAAAATTATTAATTAAATCAGCAATTCCTTATACATACAGTGTGTGTATTGACAAGTTTTGTACATTTAGTTGATAGAAAATCCACAATTTTATATATGATGCTTTAAGTGACTCTATACTAAGAGAAAATGGAGCATTGAACAAGTTTTTGAGGCTTGCTAAAGACTTTTTCTTCACAAACATAAGAGTGTTTCTGTTTTCCCACCCAAAATTGATTGTAATTGAAGGCAGTCAAATCAGATGTCTCTCCAGAAAGGTCTCTATTTAATCTGCGAGGTCATGAAGTTCATAAGATGGCCAAGAGGAGTGATGGTTGCCATGGATTATCATGGCTTTTCTCCAGTCCTCATCCGGACAGAAGCTTCATTCAGAAAGCTCTGGAGCTCTATTGTGACACAAATGAGATTCCCTGAAAAACATACACCCAAAATAAACATTTGCATATAGGCGGTTTTCCTATGAGCATATATTCAAACTTATTCTCTTTTGACTTGTGCAACAAAAAATAGCCACAATTGCTTTGTTTGAATGGACAAAGTTTTGTGATTCCAGATATATCCCTCTTCTGGCCTCATCTGCTCCTCAGTTTTGGCTCAGAGGTTAGAGGTCCCACTCCCCATTCACCCCCTGGACAAATTGCTCCATCGCCATCCACGCTACGACAACAACGCAATGCTGGCACCATCCATACTGGGGGCCCAAACACTGGGTAGTGCTGGAGACAGGCCATTGTCACCATGGAGCAAACCGACTAGCTTGCTAATCTTTTTTTTTTTTTTTAAATCTCTGTATTAAAACAAAACAAATTTTGATTATGTCAAACTGAATTGCTTTGTCTGAAAGATAAACATTTAGTTGTTACCTAAATGTCACTGAATGGTTGCAAATAGGCTCAATACAAATGTAAACATTATGATGCTATATTTTGGCCATTGGCCTTTGGCATTTAGGTGAGCACTAATCTTGGTCTTTGAGACAGAGTAACTCATTTTGACATTATAAAAACATGCAATGTATTTTCCACAATTTCCCATAAGAAATTCCACAAACTACACAAACAGATTAGCAAGCTAATCCCTTTTCTCTATGCCAACACTCACAGAATGTAATGGTCACGCTCTCCATTTGTTGGTACAAAGCTTATTGGAAGTAATTATTAGCATACAACTCAGTATACACTAAATACTGCCTTCTGTTTTACATACACGAGACAGAACATGCTAACAGCATGAAAGTGCTAACATTTAAAATAGTAGCAGCAGTAGCTGTATGCTGAATAATACTAGCAGATGAACACATTAAGTGTTTCAAACAGTTATGTACTATATTTCTTGTAGTGAGTATCAAACACTTTTGGAATGTTTTTTTTTTATAAAATGCCTTAACATTTAACAGCCTGATAAAATAATGAGTCAAGAAGAGACATCACAGCTGATAATACAGTTCATTTGTCACACAGGAAATGGAAAATCAAGTTAAGTTGCAGTGCATTATGGGATTCCTTTATGTGCGCTCTGTTGTATACTGCAAATTTTGATGTAGTTTGCAGATAATTTGCCTTCTGTGCACACTATATATTCTATACCCTGCAGAAATAGTGCAATTAGCATATTAGCATGCTATTCTGGGCATAACGTGTTTTCCTTTGAGCACAACCTCTTCAAATAAGTCAACACCGCCCCCTTTTGGACAATATTGTTAGTTAATTGTTTGAATGTTATATTCAACCATGAGGCAAAAAAATCCCGCAAATGATTGCATGAAACTAGTATATTAGCCATCTAAAAATATTCTGTCACTTGGTCATAATAAACAGTAGGGTCAAAGAAACACACTGAGGAAAACATGTGTTCACAAGATGGCCGAGCTTTCACACCAAGTTCAGTCCAAAACATGCATTTTTGGCTTGGAATTTTCAGGTCCATTTAGATGGCTACATAACATTTCAAATCGAGCGAACAAGATCGTTTAAGAAAACGCTTAGCTGGAGTTGTGGTTCATCTCTCATTGCACAGTGCAGTGTATGAATGGATGTTTCATAGGATGGAGGAGTTAACCAAGGAAATGTTAGCATAACTTATAACTTGGTGTCAGCCAGACTCCAAGCGACCGAATGTGTGAGGTTACTGTGGAAACAGTTTGTTTTTGTTTTCATTTTAGGCGACTGCCATCCGTGGTCCAAAGACCAAAGTTGGTATTTTGGGCTGTTCTTAGTTTCTCTCTTATTCTCTCACTTTTTATCCATTACTGACGCCACTGTTGAACTTTAACTTACATAAAATGGTGAACAGATTGGAAAAGTAAGGCCACTGCTGACTCACTAATCACTAATCGTCATGAAACGCTCCAGCCTCGATCTCAATGTTGTGACCTGCTTAGTTTTCCTTTCCTCTGTGGTGTTAGACTGTCTTTTTCCTCCATTTCAGCTATATTAGATTATGTGTTTTCATTGAGGACCCACCCTTATTCTCACCATAACACTTATTTTGGTTTTAAAAAGCTTAAGATATGCTACAACCTTTCACGGTTTTAGGTGGTTTAGCCTGGTTAAGCTAGTTTTTAGCTGTATGATTTGCCTTAAACATAAATTCCAGTCTAAGCAGGTTATTAGTTAGTCCAAGTATCATTAACCAGTTAACTAATTCAAAATTGTCAACAAACCTATGTTTCAAAAATTACCCTGAACTACCGATATGAACTACTGTTAGCCAATTTCTTGCTAATCTAAGATAGTTTATGTTCAAAACAGCTACTATTATAAAATGTTTTGAAAAATATTAAACTAGACAAGTAAAAACCATCTAAATCCGGCTTTTGCAAAAGGATTTGTTTCAAAACATTGGCTTGAGCTACAAAACTTGCTATATTTGACAAATTAAGAACTTAATTTCATGGTTTATTGGTTCAATTTCAATTAATTTGTACTTCTTCTGAGTAAAATGATCATACTGTGTAGCTTGTTCAAATTTCAGTGTAGGTTTACTTACTTCTTTGCTTGATAGTAATGCTAATACACACAGTGTATTTAGTATACTCTCCATTCAGGCCATATGTAAATTTAGTGAACTACCTAGACAGTATTTTATAGATAGGCCTTACTGCCATCTAAACAGGTTTTGATATATAGCATACAAATGCTACATGATACGCTAATATTTGCAGTATTAATAGTGGCTGATTGACCTGAAAAACGGTAACGGATACTGTAACTGCATATAGGATATCCAGTGCTTGTATTACAACTTACTATTGAACTACTCAATTCCAAACAGCTGCTTTAATACAGAACAGAGCTGTTAGCTTTGTGCCGTTCAAAGCTGACTAGATATATTACAGCTGTCCTACATTAGCATGGGCCCTTCCCAACTTCATAGACCACAGACAATAAATAGGATGGAAAACTAGCAACCAGAAGGTCTTACACCCGGTTATTACACACATGAGAAGGCACACAGCTGAATTCATGCTGACGTAAGACAGGATAGCATAGCTTACTCAGATGCTATACACCAAAGCTGTGTATTCTATAGAAAAGGACTTGTTGAAATATTAGCGTATGGCATCCGTTTAGGCTGAGTGTCATTGCCAAAGGCAATAACTTGTGGAAAAGAATGAAGAAACCTCTAATGCATAGCTCATGAAGAACGGATATTGCTAGCTCATTAGTGCTGAGTTTCATAACCTTCTGAGCAAACAAATGAGCTAATCCAATATAGCAGATGAATTTAATTGGAGCTTTGCTCCTCACAGGGGGATGTGTGTGTAGTTTCTATGGGAAAATAAGCAGCGTTTAATCGAAGGGGAACTCCAAACTCTTTGGTCTTGAGCTGGGTAAATATTTTTCTCTGACTTTTTTTCTGCTTCAGAATTTAGCCGCTAATTATTGTGAGAAATGTGAGTGAGTGCAGTGACAGGCCCACCGCTCTGAACTGCAAGACCCATGTTCTCGCTAACACATCTGTTTAGAGAGTAGCTAAGCTCTTTGTAGCTTATTTGAAGCAGTTTGTCTGTGTCGTAATCAAAGTACTTTATGAGGTGACTTGTTTGTTGTGGTCTTTCATTTGTGTATGAACTCTTTTTAGGAAAAACAGGACTTGATTATATCGGTATGTGACTGGATTGTGTGTGGGTGAAAACATGGTTAACTATGCTAGTATTAGAGGCACTTCCTAAGGCAATTTGAATTAACAATTGCTCATACTTGTGATAAAGGTCACTGAAGTAACTATAGAAAGTTTCAATCTTGACCAGTGTCTGTGTTATTTTTGTCTGGAAACTATTAGTGATAAAACTGCATTTCTCCTTATTAAAACTAAAGCTGCATATTTCTTAAAGGAGCAGTTCACCCAAAAATTTTAATTCAGTCATTAATTACTTGCCTTCTTTTAGAAATGGCCCAGAAAGTAGTAAGGAACATGTTGAAATACTCCATTTGACATCAGTGGTATACTCTTTTGAATGAACATTAAAGACTGAAACGGAAAAGAAGAAATTGTTGAATAAAGTTGTTATTTATGTTTTCACTAATGACTATTTTAATGATCTCCTTGCTAGCTTTCTGGGCCTTGAATATAGTAGTCCATTTTTGTTTATGCAGGGTAAGAAAGCTCTCAGCTCTCATTGAAAATACCTTAATTTGTGTTCTGAAGATGAATGAAGGTCTTACTGGTTGGGAACAACAAGAGGGTGAGTAAATAATGACAGTGCTTTTATTTTTGTGTGAACTAGCTCTTTAAACACCTAAATTCCTAAAAATCTTTTATTATTTAGTTTTATTATTTTTGCTTGGCAAACTGAAAAAAATCACATGTGTCTAGAATCGAACAACCCTATCTCTTAAAACACTAGCAACTTGCTATCAACACTAAATGTAATTAGTTTTAATCATTAGGCCTACTGTCTGTACCAGAAGTGTCCTAGCAATCATACAGAGCACCTAGCATTGCGTTAGCAACACAAAATCTACCAATACCAATAACATGTATTAAGACATTCAGTAATTTCAACTAATAGCTTTTAAAATTAACTATTAAAAATGAATATGTTAAGCCCCTGATAGACTGTAATGTCTCATCAAAAATGCAGTATGCGTCATGGAGTATCTGCAGAGAAATAAAGGTAGACAAGCAAACATTTCAACAGTCCTGCTGTACTAAATTCCCATATAAATGTCTATTCGTGATGATCAGTCTTAAGGTTGGCTGTATGTTTCTTGAAAACCATCGAGCAAATTGTTTCCTCTTTAATTATGCGCATATGGAGCACATTTGGCTCACAGAAGAAAGAAGGATCCAGTAAAAATGACAATATCCACAGACAGCTCATTCTTCTTTTAAATAAGCCACATAATCCGCTCCTCTCGTGTAGTAAATACTCGCATATCTCATCTCCATCGTACCTTCCGCGTTTACGCACAACAGCTAAAAGCACAAACCAACAAACAAGTCTGTCTCACATCGGTTCCTGACAAAGTGCTTCCACCTTGCAAAGTGAGCCGTGTGTTCGGATGCAGCATGAGGTGTCTGGGGTCATTATTTATTCACTTAGATTAGCTGTGGTGAAAACACCAGGCCGATTCTCCCACATGCATTCATTTATTGATGCGCAAGCACATGGCTGCATTATTCTGCCCTCCCGTTGTGCTTTATATGCCCCCCGCTGTTAACCCTTTGATCCGTCTGTCTGACTGTCTGTCTTCCCGTCTGTCTCAAGGACGCTGCTGCTGGAAATAGCTTCTGTGTGATAATCTCGAAATTGCTAAAAAAAAAAGGTTTTGCATAAATTGATGGATGTGACATTTACTCTTCATGATATGGAAATTTGCAACAGATTAAAAAGGTGTTGCATGTGTTAATTTACACACATTTTTGTGTCTTGATATAAAGTAATTATTTCATCATGTCATTGAATAATGTCTTTTTAGTAAATTTTAGTTGGAAAAACATTAGCGCAATTTGTGTGTATCATATCAAACTGTGCATTTTGGATATTTTAATTTAAAGTTGGGTTCATTTCATTTGGAACACAAAGTAAACATGATACATATCATGTTACGTTTCATGCAAACTTTAATTGTGCGCTTTAAAATTGAGTTCCTTTGACTTGGAACACAAAATAACGCCTTAGCAACACCTTCGCATCCACATAGAAACATTCTAGATATGATACGTATTATGTTTTTTTTAAGTGTATTTTGACATTTTAATTGTGGGCTTTTTAAAATCAGGTTCATTTGACTTGGAACACAAAGTAATGTCTTAACAACACCCTAGTAACTGCATGTCAGCTTTCTAAATAAGATACATATCATATTATGTTTCATGCATGCTTTTGGAGTTTTTAATTGTGCGCTTTATAATTGGGCTCTTTGACTTGCGTTTGAACACAAAATAACACCCTAGCAACCACATAGAAACATTGTAGATATGATACAATAGGGTTAATTTGATTAGAAACACAAAGTAACGCCCTAGCAACACCCTAGCGACCACATAACAGCATTCTGTCAACCATCATGGCAGCGTGTTTGTAGAAGCAATGAACGCTATTGTTTTTTGTTGCTAAATTATGTTATTGTCCATTTACTTCTATTTAAATATTTTTTTGCTGATTTTAGTCGATAAAATCCTTGCATCTCTCCACGCCTATAATCGAGCCACCCTACCAACCAGTCATGTCTGTACTTAAAGTTCACGCTCTGTGCTTAATCAAAGTCTTAACCTACCTGCCCTCCTGAGCTTGACCCATTGATCTTATAGGCTGCTGAACATGGCGCGCTGACAGTCACTATGGAAACCAATGTTGAGCTGTCCCCCCGAAGAGTGAAGATTGAAGACCTATCGAGATCTTTTCCTCAAGTTTGTTTCCTCATCAACATGCTTCATTGAATAGCATTGTCAGGAATCCATAAAACGGTTTTATTGTCAACCTGTCTGAATCTATTGTGCTTTCTTGAATACTTCTTAGTACTAGGTCAGCATATTATGTTGCTTGCCTCAGTTGCACCAACTTGGCCTTTTTTGAAGGACACCCTCCATCCGCCTCCTTTAACGTCTCTAATAAAAGGCGCAGGGTCAATACCTACATTTGTAGCACAGTTGTGTCTTCAGGCTTCACTGCAGGCTTCATAATGAATCATTTATGTGGGTGAAATAGCTGTCTGAACATCCGATCAATCCTTGGGTCTGTTTCTAATAGACAAGCATTCCCTGCATTTTTAGGACTCCAGACCTCAAAATTGGGAGATGGTTATCATCAGACCAAAGAGAGCTTCATTTCTGTTTGGTAACTTTTATCTCTTGCTCTGTTTCTGCTACAGTTATACAGGTCACGTGGTGGGGAATGGACTGCAAGCCCAGAAACACAATCCAGAGATAAAGATCAGAAGTGCGGATCCAATCCTGGTCAACGTGAAGGAAAAGCTAGAGCACTTCAACCAGGTAGACCCCAAAACTCCTGAGGTCAGAACATGGGCTCTTAACCCTAACCCTGACCTTCTAACCTTAAGCTCAACAAAACCATTGTAGTATTAAAGCCAGGTGCATTTTGGTACAGTTTTTGCAATATGTTTTCTGAGAAATTGGGGACAGCTTGGAGGAATTCATAAGAGATGTACTTTGATTGTGTAGGACAAACATGCATTGTGTGACTTCTGATAATTAAAGGTTCTGAGCCACTGAACACATTAAAGATACACATTAAAAATCAGTTTAACTGACATGAATTCCAAAATTGATTTAAGATTAAAAATGTAAATAACATTGGTTGGTTGGGGTTTTTTTGGGGCAATTTTGCTTGTCAGTGGGGAATGTCAAAACACAATTAACAAGTCAGCAATGTCAGTTATGACTTAAGTTTCCTAGGTTGTACCGTATATCCTGAAGGTGATCTGTTTCCTCTTTACTAAGAGTCATATTGAACATATTGATCTGACAAACTGTAAAACACAGCTATGGCTCATGTGCATTTCTTTTTATAAAGCTTTCCCTGAATGTTTGCTTTCTGAGCCAAAAAGAATACATTAAGATCCGCCAGAAGCGCTACTTTCAAGCTTGCCCACCAAACAAAAATAGCCTAAGTCAACGCCAGCGCACATGTCAAGAGTGGTGAGACGGTGTCATTAGTCCAGGGTTTGCTCTGTGATCAATCTGCAGCGAGATCAGACATAGCATCCTCAGCGGGAGTGTTGAAGACATCCTTGGCATGATGACAAAGTCTGTCGCTACTGCAGCTGCGTTTGGGAGGGTACAGAGGGCAGCTTAGTTGGCCCCTCTGGAAGCCATTTTGTAACGTTTTTCATTGCTCCATTAAAACCAGACGTTTTGGTTCCACATTATGTCCAAACCTAACCCAGCCCTGGCCGCGTTGCTTTGCTGTGAAGACTTGCGTCACTGGCAGGCAAGAAAGCTGGGAAAGTACAGTAGATTTGTGTCAGGGGTTGAGAAGAAGGTCACTTTGAACTGCTTGTGAAATTATACCCATTATTCCCTTAGGTCTTCAAGACCCTGGTGAGGTCTTGCTAGGTTTTTTGCTCTAACAATGACCTGTGAGTTATTAGTGGCTGACTGGAATTTAATTAACCTTGTGTTAAAGAACAATGGCTAAAATACGTCACTGTTGCATGGGGGGGATTGGAAAATTTACTAAAATATATGGTAACACTAGGGGTGGGCGATACAACCAAAATCTTCTATCACGATAACGATATGTATTACAATTTGTATCTGAAAATGCATGAATAAAAATTCAAAGACAAAGAAACTGTTTCATATAATGTAATTTTATTTCAACTGAATTGCAGCAATACTTTAAGTAAAATACTGTTTAATGTAAGTTTAATGTTTTTTTTCTCAGAACAACAGGTACTTAACATAATGCCTGACAGTATACCAGTCTCCACGGGACATTCTAAAACGCTTAACAGGATATTATTCACTTTATCTGTCGAATATGGGCTCGTTCTTTTGACAGTAGTTAGTGATTATTACAAGGAAGGTTTGA
>JAUCMS010000049.1:5333996-5347096 GCA_032357445.1 Enteromius radiatus
TATCTCATTTCACTATGTACTGTAACATGTATATTGTTGAAATGACAAATAAAGCAACCTTGAACCTTGAACCTTGATAATCAAATAAACTGAATATTTGAACATTCTTAAAATATTAGCTGTTAAATAATGTTATATTCAATGTGAAAATAGTACCATTTTGTTGCATAATATTATATTTTTGGGTAAAACTAATGTTAGTAGAATGTTGTAAGAAACATTTTTTGTGAATTTTAAATAATATTATTTTGTTAATGGATATTTTAATAAAATTAAAATAAATGTTCAAATACATTTTTTTAGGTAAAAAGAACTAATATTTGTCAATACAAAAGTGTTAAATACAATGTTTTTTGTAACATATTATAATCATGACAAGAAAGCGAAAACATTTCGAAACAATGATGCCACAATGTTTTTATAACCTGTATTTGTTACCTGTGTAGCAACTTTGAGGTCTTTACAAGATGGCCGCCAAGCTATATGAATTCAAGCAATTTAAATGTTATTTACATACGAAGCATTTTTGTACCCCACCTCTGAACATTCTTCAGTATGTGAACATATTTTTATATTCTCTTGACATCTTGATTATGAAGAAAGCTGAATTTCTGGCAGTGTGTCTGGCATTGCTGGTAAGGTATTATATTTCCACACCTGCTTCTCCCATCTTAAAAAGCTGAACTAAATGAATGAATGGAGATGTTTTGTCTTCGTTCTCATAAACATCAAGAGTGTTAGCGACTGCCAAGTACCACACATAATTATACCCACTTTGTGGGTGGACAAGTTAACAATAGCATCCTGTCTGCTTTTTGACATTATGTCTTTCGTGGACTCATAACTCATAATTAAACCACTGAATGCATAAAAATTAATGATTCAGTCATTATTCAGTTTTTGATGATTTTAAAGCATTAAATTGAGTTTATGTCATTAGTCGTTCAGGATGATTTGATGTAATGTCTTCATTCAGTGTCTGAGGAAGAGGTACAAAATAGTTCCAAGAAACATAATAACGTGCAATATTAATAATGAATAGATAAATACTACCATTCAGGAGGATGAAGAAAAAAACATACATCAACCGTATATCTTTTAAACGGTTGTGGACATCCTGCAGTAAATCTAATAAGAAGAAGTTTTACATATTTGATCATGCTGACAAAATTATGTATATTATGTATTTAATTTAATATTTATTTATTGTAATAATTGATAATATGGTGTTTAATGCAACATTAACAGTGAACCACTGTTTTTAGAATATTCTGAGAGTTATAAAATTGCATAAAATGTAAATTGCAAGCTTTTTGATAAATAGTATGTTACGTTGTTGGCTGGTTATTTTGCATTTGTAGTTCAATTTTGAGTCAGATGTCAACATTTTGCTTAAAAATTACATGATTAAAAATTCTGACATTACTTCTCAATTATTCATCACACTGAAAATAGAAGGTTGTGTCACACGCATACAGAAAATAAGCATATTGTGCACATTATAGTTATATAGCAATATAGAAATATGTTAGCATGCTGTTGTGAAGATTAGCGTTAGTGCACCTTTTAAGGGTTAGTTCACCTAAAATTTACAATTTAATTATTAATTACTTACCCTCATGGCGTTCCAAACCTGTAAGAGCTTCGTTCAGCTTGAGAGCATGAATTAAGATGTTTTTAATGATATTTGAGTGATTTCTGAGCCTTCGTAGACAACTATGCAACTAACACATTCAATGCCTGAAAGGTACATGGTAAAAAGTGTAATTTTAACAGTAAAATCTTGTAAAAATGCCTGTTAATAGGTTAACAGTACATTTCTGTACTATATACAGGGAAAAATTGTAAACCATCTGACCCTAATTAAACATAAAATTAATGTTCATTTTACAGTAAAATGTTGTTAATTGTACAGTTTTTAGAAGTGATTAGAACAAATCAATTTAAAATGTACAGATTTCCAGAATTCCCTGAGTGACACTCCACTACACTCCTAACTTTTTGTTTTTTTCAGATTGAGTGACTTTTCCTAATTTAATGGGGAAAACTTGGTAAACATAAAATTAACATGATATTATTTTTTCAATGCCCTGTACACATTTTGTCACATCAGTTGTCTTGACTTTTAGCTGTATAAAACATAAGAAATATAAAAACAATTTACACACATTTGTTTTGGTTGATATTGAGGTCACTATAACATGCTATGATTTTATAATATGCACTATAATTTTATATGTTAAGTATAATAAAAATAAAAAACACTAACACAGCCATACCCATAGTATTGCAAGAACTACTGACAGTTCATATGGCACGGGGGTAGGGGGAATCCTAATTCTCACAAGAGACTTTCATATTTCCCACGTCATGGAGGAGGGGACCCCAGAGGATAAAAGGTGTGAGCGGATTTTAGGGTAACAGGAGGGTTAAACACAGAGATCGTTACTTCACGGAGAAGGATTACTGCTATCAGGAGATCGTTATATACTCACCTCCGAGGCTGCGTGAGATCTCTCCAGGCTAATCCCATGCCCATCCCTGAACGATTTACTGCACTTCTCATATCACCAAAATATTAATAAACTGTTTGTTTATACTTACCTTCTTCTCAGTCTCCTTACTACTGAGCGTTACAGACTGAAGGCATCGACTGCATTTGCATTGTGTGAAACACAAAACCACATTTTCTAGATTACAGTGTCTGGTAAAATTTAATATCTGATGCATAGTATACAGTCATACATTTGTGTAAAGCAATAGTGATAGTAATGTGATTGTAAATTATGTGATTGATAATAGTTAAGGTGTTTTTCACTTTATAATAATAGTCCAGATCACTAGTAGTTTCTGCAAGCTGACAAGAGTAACGCTGTTGTAATTAGTACATTTTTTACTTTAAAGCTAACATGCTAAGGAACTAGGGATGGGAAGATTCACCGATTCGCTCAGTGCATTGGCTTAAAAAGTTAACAATGCGATGCATCGGTTTAAAATGTGTGCATCGGATACAATTTGGCATTTGAATCACGATGCATCATTTCTATTCTATCTGCATCGGTAAAACCTGATTTATTCCTTTATAATTATTAGTAGACATACTATACTTTCATTATTTAGGGAATTGGAATTTGTAAAATATGTTGTGCCACTATAAAATATACAGGCAGCGCGACGAATCTGACAACACACTTGAAGCGCCGACACGGTGTGTGTTTGGAGACTCCTCCTCCTATCAGTTGGATTCAGCTGAACTTGCTACTGCTAGCGGGATGGCGGGTGAACAAACCATCAAAACTTTTTTCAATTGCAGCTACCTTACGGTGTGTTCACATGGGGCATCAGCATCAACGCTTCCAATTGACTTTGAATGGGTGACGTCAATCATTGCAGAGAAGAATTGTGGATCTGTCGTTGCTCGCGGCAAAAGTTGAGAATTTTTCAAGCGTCAGACAATCAGGATAGCTCTATGCAAATACAGTAGCAAGGCGGCAGCCAATCACGTTCATGCTTTTTGTTGTTGAGTTCCTGTCTAATTTCATTGGCTGACGCTGCTATGACCATGGCGTCAGTGCCAAACTTCAGCGATGCCTTCCGTCAAGCGTTGACACTGACGTGTGAACACACCATTACGCGACCAGTTTCACACTGCACGCGTCAGCAGAACGTATGTAAAGCAGGAGCAGTGCGTGTTGATTGTGTACCCAATTATTTACTTTTAAGATGTTACTGTTGTAATCAGTAATTAATTGGTAATTCTTTATTAATTGGTCATAGTTCACAATAATTTCTAATTATCTAATAAGTAAGTATCTAATAAGGAACTAACTTTGTTCTAAATGTACTATTACTGCTTAGTTAATCTTACTTCTCTATTAGTTAATAGTATTAAGTTAGGTGTTAATGTATACATTAATGTATTCTTTAGAAATACCTTGTCACGAATGCCGGCTGTAGTGAATCATGCTCTCGCTTCCAGAGCGGACAGGCAGGACTCTGAGGCAGGACTGAATTATAAATGTGGAAATTTATTAAGAAAACAAGAAAACACAAAGGAAAACGCGACGAGCAAAGCAACAAATACACCTGGAGAAAACACGGCTGGGAATGAATGAACATTGTTGAGGAAGGCGGGGTTACAAATGAGGAGCACGAGTAAACTGACAGTAAATAAACATACAGAATCACATGGACAGACGATCACAACAAAATGCTCATGATTGCTGGAGTGTCATCCAGTGACCTGGGCTGCCACAACCAGCTCGATCGTAACATACCTATTACTTCCTGCATAGTTACTTGTTAACAACAGCCCTTTATTCTAAAGTGTTACCTGTACTCCTTATTCACCCATGACTGTGTTCCTGTTTATGGCTCCAACACCATTTAAAATTTGCAGATGGCATCACTGTAGTACAGTAGGTCTGATGAAAGATAATGATGAGTCAACCTACAGGAATGGGGTACAGCCCCTGTGGTGTGCTGTCAACAATCTGGAACTAAACACACAGAAAACAAAGAAGATCATTGTGGACTCCAGATGTATAAGGAATCATCACTCACACCTATTTACATCAATGGAGCTGTAGTGGAGCATGCGAGTTTCAAGTTCCTTGACATCTACATATCTGATGACCTCAACTGGTCCCTAAATACCTTCAACCTGGTCCAAGGTGCAGCACTATCTTTCTTAGAGAGCTTAAAAAAACGCACCTGAGGCCCAGGGTCCTTGGTGGTGAAAATTGTTCAACGGATCACCGGTACCCATTAAGAACATTTATCAAAAGTGCTACCTGGGAAGGGCAAGGAACATGATCAAAACATGCACAATCAAAATTGACCCAAATGCAAAGTGCAGTTGTAGTCTGATGTCAACCAGCGGCACTCGAAAAGAAAATCACAGATAAACTACAAAATATCACCAAAGTCAACTAACTAAATTAGTGGGTGAATTCAATAGTAAAAGCAAAATGTTCAAAATGGCAAGATGCAGATTTGCACTAATCTACCTTATATAAATTCCTAATAAAATATGCATAGGTTTATATATAGGTTTGTTCTAGTTTTTTTATTTACTTTTTTTTTTTTTTTAAGAAACACAATATTTGATATGCAAACAAATGGCAACATGAAACATGGATCCTCATACTATACCAATATGAAGGTGTGTAATTAAAATTATAAAACAAATACACATATACACCTGTCACGATTCTGAGGGATGACGAGGAGAGGCGGATCCAAGTGCAAACTTCTTTATTTACAAAACTCAGCGAACAAACAAATCAGGGTCAAAAACACAGCAAACAGGAGCAACAGAGGCAATGGCAAGAGAATAATCAAGTGAGTGGGGCAGAGGTTGGGCGAACAGCGAACAGAATCCAGAAGGGCAAAGACAAAAGTGATATCCGAAGCAAGCAGGGTACATATCTGTAAATGAGTGAAAACGCAGTTACTGTTAATCTAATTGCACTTGGGGTGGATTTAGGACTGAGGTTGGCTGATTTGCAGGGTGACAAATAGATTGTGCAGATCCGTTTTGTTTACTCTATGCGAGAACGGAACATTGCTATTAATGAGTGTTTGCCTGAGGTTTAGAAATGTAGCTTTTTGATCTGATGGCCTGAATTATATATATATATATGAGGATGCCAGGGAAGTTGAAGCTTTGGCAGTGGAGGCAGAGTTAAGCCTCGGCTTTGGGGCCGGCAGATCACTGTGAAGGATCCAAAAACCTGAGTGTCAGTCTCCTTGTTTGGACGAGGAAAAAATTGTGTCTGTGCTGTGTCTGTGTGATGGCAAAAGATGCTAACTAAATGCTGAATTGAGAGATACTGTACCAAGGTAGGACATTCAGGTTAATTCATAGAGGACTTTTCTTGTTCTGATTGGATAACAAAGATGTGAATGACATCTAAATGTGAAGCTGCAATAATCTCTCCTACCATTACAGCAGTATCTTCCAGTGATATTGTAAGACATTCCACACAAGTGCAGATGATGGGTACCTTCCATCTGTCCATTTAAACCTGCATCCCATCTGACATCATAAACAGCACAAGTTATTTTGATTTTATTCTTGCCAAAACTGTAATTCTGTTAATTTACATCGATCTATAATAAAATACATGTAATTGTGTTTGTGTGTGTGTGTGTGTGATTCAAGTTAATGCTCTGTGTAAGCTCACTCATTGGCTCCCTCTGTCATCTTGGAAAATTCCTGAGGAACAAAGAAATTATTTATCCTGAAAAGGGGTAAACAGGGGTCAGGGCTTGGGGGATTCAGCCTACCACTCCTCAGTATTGTTCCCCTGTTTTTTGTCAGGCTCAGATGGACTTTTTCGCATCTCGAGATACAGAACAATGTCCCCTCTGGTCCTCTCTTGTTCTTCCAGCTCCACTGGGGCTGGATACCATGGTGCAGATGTGGCAGTGACTGCGTCTGTAAGCTCTTCCCTTAATCACTCTGTTCCCAGGAGTTCTGACGAGAGTGTGCCTACACTCTCTGCAGGGATAACCCACACCATTGCGGCCTACCATGTCCCCTTGGGGGGCCAGTCAGTTACCAACTCATGTTTTGTAGTTTTCATTGGGGTTAAGGCAGTTTTGTTTTTTTAAGGTTGTGGGTTTGAATCCCAGGTCCGGCAGGGATTGTGGGTGTGGTGGGAGTGAATATCCAGCACTCTCTCTACCTTCAATACTACGACTGAGGTGAGACCCTTGAGCAAGGCACCGTTCCCCAGGTGCTGCAGCAATGGCTGCCCACTGCTCCGGGTGTGTGTTCACAGTGTGTGTGTGTGTGTGTGTGTGTGTGTGTGTTTACAAATTCCTAGTATGGGAAATCATACCTGGCCACATGTCACTTCACTTTCACTTTTAAAGCTGCTTTTACAACAAGCCCTATTTAGCCTATATTTTATTTATTTCATATAGCTAAGGATGTAACTCAGCATATTATAAAATATGTATAATTTTTTTCTTCAGATTACTGTCAAAGATCTGTCAAGTGTGCAAATAACACAGTCAATTATTTTTCTCTCTTTGAGCAACTCACTGAGTTCATCTAACACATTCGTAGCTCAATCCCCACAAAATTACAAAAAAATTCTTTATTTTTTTTTAGAATAGATCTATATAAAAAAAGGACAATCCAGTGCTCGACCTCAGACTGGGGCACACACACACACATAGTCCACAAGGCTGCAACCTTACTTCAGGGTAGACTGGACAAAAGATCAATTCTGGTTCGCACCACATGCGCACACTTGTGCCACTGTAAGACCCTGTGCACACAGCAAAGCACTGCAATCCATGAGAAACATCACCACAGCAGAAGAGCTTTTCCACACACTCTCATCCTGAGTAAACATGCAGCTCCTGAGGAAAACACATGCACACAAACATACACACAATAAAGAGAGAAAAATAAATAAATAACAAAGTTGGGTTTCACAGCCAAACAAAAAAAGAAATTCAAACTAAACAGAAAATGAAATAGAAATAAGATACAATAAAGAAAACCAAATATCTGAAGATGGAAGGACAGCTACAACCATCAAACAATTTAGGCCAATAACTAAATTAAATGGAAATTTCAAAGGTCAGCTGAATAATCAGCCAAAATATACAAAACAGTATAGTATCAATTACAATATACCTGTAGAACAAAAATTAAACAAATGCACTTAACGGAGGTTCCATGGCACAAACAAACTAAAACAAAAATGTTCCACATGCCACAGTAGATAATGTTACGCTGATGAGAACAAACACTGGACATGGACTCCACGTGGGAACAAAACTACTGTCGCGACAGAAGAGCCACACTTTCTCCAAGTCGTTGCAATGATAAAACATTCAAACACTCCGTTTAAAAGGGATTGATCATCCAATTCACATTCATGTACACATACACAAGCAGAAAGAGAAAGAAAACACACTAATGAAGTGAAAGGCACAATCAAAGAGCAAACACACACTGATATGAAATATATGTTATTTCATATGAATATATATATATTTCATATGAAAAAGTCACCCCACCACAGCTGTTACATCCATGCCAGGCTCCACCCTCACTCCCTCACAACGATCCCAGTCACCAGAGTATTAATCATCTTCATCTGTCTGCACACCTGCCACTAATGCCAGCACCAATCAGTAACCACATAAAACCACACACCACAGTCATTACATTGTCCAGGCTCGTTCATACAAAGTGGACTCACCTAGCGACTTACCTAAAACCCTTACCTGTATGACTTACCTGATATCTCCTTGTGTTCCTCCAGTGTATTATTCTCCAGTCTCCAGGATTCCTCCGTTGATCCATCTCCAGTCTCCGGGATCTCTCCAGCGTTCTCCTCTGTATCTGTGGTGTGTGGTGTTCCGACCTGTAAAAGAAACAGACTCTTCAGTACCTAAAGTTATACTCTCCAAATTATCCAAAGACTGTTGACTCACCTGTTACTCTGCATTTGATCCATTGTTCAGAACTCATCTTGTCAATAAACTCTCTGTTTGATTTACTTACCTTCAGTATCTGTTCGCTTCATAACAACAGCAGTCACCCTGTTGACGAGACTTAGAAGGACTGTATTTTAGTTCTAAAGCTGGGTCTTATTTTGTGTGGTAATCACCCTCGGGTGTCGGCCAGGACACATGAACCAGACCAGTTGCTGAATTGAAGGTGTTTAATAAACAGTTTGAGTAGGCATGGGTAAACAGTCTTAAGTTGGTTAAATACTATTTGCTTATGTGAGTGTGTGTGGTTCTGAAAATAAGCAAATAATAAATATAAGTAACAGCATCATGAAATTAGTGTCTAAACTGCAATATGTGTGGTTAATTACTGGAATGATCAAATCAATAATAACTGCTGTGAAACACTGTCACATGTATGAAAACATGACCAAATAGAAAGTGCGTCACAAACCGCAACTAATTAACATAGACTAACCATGTTCTGTAAATCTGTATACTTTTCGCATTTCACCGCACGAAAGCAACCACTCCTCCTTTGTTGAAAACCAGCCAATCAGGTTTGTGTGATCATTGACTGGTGGGCACCTAACCATTGCACACAGAGTGTATAACTCCGAAAAATGGCATTTAATGGGTCAACTGTGAGTTATAAAACAACATTTAAAGAAATAAGAAAGATAGACACCTTTTAAATTGTTTATAATTTAAGTTAATTACTGTTTTAATAAGCTATAGGACCAAGCTGGTTAGGCTTGATTGCGTCTTGACATTAATTATGACACGTGAGTTAATCATGAACCATGAGAAACTAGTGAATAACGTTACCCTATCTTTCTGAAGACAATGAGGGAGGTCAAACAATTTGCACTGATTTAAAACATTTAATGATTAGGAAAACTTCAAAATGTAAATGATCAGAATTCAGGTGTGTGTGTATATGTGTGTGCGTGTGTGGTGCACGTAACTGTAACTAAATATAACTATTTACATTTAACACAAAGCTGATTAAAAATGCAGAAATGAATAACTAGAAATTAACATGCTTATTTTCTGTGTGTGCTGGCAATGGTATGCGGATGCCTCACTCTCTCCTTCCTCTCCAGGGCTGGATTCATAAAGACATTAGCCAGACTCTGGTATTACACCCGCTGCCACCAGGTAATTTTTTGGAACAACTCCCTTACAGGTGGGGCAAGGCGTTTGAGTGGTGGTTGATGTGGCAGTAGTGCTGGATATGAGAGTGGTGAGAGTGATGAATTGTGTGGTGGGAGCGTTAGATGGTGTGGCTGAAGGAGTAATGGATGGTGTGGTGGAATCTTTAGATAGTATGGCTAAAGGAGTGGCAGGAGCAGTGGATGGTGTGGCGTGAGGGCTGGATGGGAGCACTCTCACCAACTATGAAAATAAAATGTATGTAAATCTCATTATCACACTTGGAAAGAAATTAACTATTTATTAATAGTGGTTAAGTGAAATAAAATGGCATCAAATTACCAGCAGGTGAGTATTAATGGTATTAAGCATGAACTAAGACTTGACCTGACCTGATGCATGTATATTTGTGTGTTAATGCATTAATCCTTGTTTTCTGACTGAAGATGTAAACAATTTGCAATAAATAGTGACGCAATACGTCATGGGGATGTAGAACAGTAATTTCCAGTTAATACAGTTATTTTCCTTAATGGCTGCTGAGAGTAATTTACAGGAGTTTATTATTAATGCAGCAAAACCTGACCTTACATAACAGTAAAATACCTTTCACTGGTGTTAATGCTTAATACTGGTGACCTTTTAAACCTTTTAGTTGACTATATAAAAGGGTTGTATGTGTGTGTGTGTGTGTGTGTGTGTGTGTGATTGTTATCATTATTCCTTCCTTCCTTCCTCTCTTTAGCATTGTAAGCCTAAATAGATCATTGCAGTAATGTCATGCAGAGGTACTTGTGCTAATGATGCTTTTTGATGCTGTGTGCTTGATGGATCCACCAGACATCATGCTGCCTGTGAGTATTAGAGCTTTTAAAACAGTCATGTAAACTAATGAGTTTAACTGAGTTTAATTAGTAATAATCCACAGTTGAGGAGGATGAGGAGATAGTACAGTATCTGTATGTTCAAGGAGGCCTAAGGCAGTCACAGTGTCATGAAGCAGTGTGGTGGTGTCGCGCTCTTGCTTCCTAGCAAGCAGAAAGGGAACAGAGACAAGATTCAAGCTGAATACGTGAACATTTAATAAAAGGAAACCGCTGAGAGCAATGCGGAGCACACAGAGGGCAACATAAACCTTAACAACTCACAAAGGACAATACCAAAGGCATGGTTTAAATGAACACACAAATCAAGACAAAACACAGGACACCTGGAAGACACAGCTGGAGGGTAATGAACACTGATGAGCGAGGCGGAGTTACAGACAAGACAGAGGACAGAATGAAAACAAAAACAAAGAAGCACATGGACATGATCAAACATAAACACCAGGGGCCTGTACCATGAAGCCAGATTAGTTGGCTAGCAAGTTTAGTTTGCACCAATACTGGGTTTTAGGTACCATGAAATTGGTTTGGCTTTTAGCAGTGTTCATCGCCATAGTAACTTACGCTTTTTGTGTGTGTGTGTGTGTGTGTGTGTTTTTTTTTTTAATTTTCCTATTTCATTGATAGATTGTTTCATCTTGCTATGTAAATGTGTTTAAATTCCTCATATTGTTCAATCTTTTAATCTTTGGTAGTGAATCTGACTCTCTCACGAGAAGTGAATGAAAGTTTAAAAGCATGTGATTGGCTGCTTATTGCTGATGTCACACTTTCATGTGCACATGCTACATTAAGTCAGGATCAAGCCTGAGTTGACAGAGAAAGTTGATAACTAGCTTCATGGTACAAGCAAACCCAGATTGGACAGGGACAGCGTGACACACAGGTTCCATGTGATACTGTATTGTATATTTAAAAGTGTACTTGTGTGATAAGGTGATCATAATATGTGTTTTCAAATATTATTATCTTCATGATGCTGATACAGTTTTAGAGCCCTCTCAGTCCCACATGTGACAAAGCGAGTATTAAGAAATGAAAACAATGTGCCAAGAGCAGAACCCAGAAAACATAAAAGGATTATAAACAATATCTCCTTAAACAAATGGAAACAACTGAGACTGAACTGAAGATGAGAAAGTTGGAGCTGGAAATTCAACAACTACGGAAAAAAAAGAAAGAAAGAAAAAAAGACACATGACATTTTTCCACAACATTTATTTGTATGTTTTCACCCTTAACAGACCGTGTCAATCTAAATAAAAGAAAATTAGAGTGTGTCTGTTAAATTAAGGGGAAAGTTAAGGGGCCAGTGAAAAGAAATATAAAACATGAGTATTCTAACTACATGTAATAGCAATGAACCCGAAACCTGGTGCCTACAGTAGCTTAGAACAGAACAATCAGTGAACAAAAGAGTATAGCCTTCGATATCATCTCAGTGGGTCCATACCTGTACATTGATGCTGTGTATTTATTCCCTATTTACAAAGTCTGCTTCATGTGGACCAGACAGACACATTGTGTCCTGTTTGACATCAGCCGTCAAGAAATATTTCCATGTTTTTGAATTTACAAAAGGCATGTTCAATGGTACGGATTGCTCTGTGGCCAGGGAATGTGATGAACACAATGAGCAGTTTTTTTTTAAAGAAATGTACAAAGTTTGTACAGAGTGGCAAACCAATGCTGTGCTGATATTCTCTGCATCTCCTACTGTATACAAAAATGTTCCACTGGCAAAAATGCGAATTGCAATGCACACCGTCTGCAGGACTGTGAGCGCTCTATTGGGGTATGTGGTATTTGCAATGTTTGGGTTCAGCAATCCACAAATATGCAGTCCCATCTCTTGAGAACCTTCACCGCTCATACAGGCAGCTGTCAAGAAAAGCCAATGGGTCTGACCTGTCTCTGAAAGTTCCCTCTCTTTGAAATGCCCTTTGCATGATAATAGCTCCCTCATCCACCACCTCATCACAGAAAGGACACACCATGGTTAAGTTTGGAAATGAGTTTAGCTCCCTATTTATGCAATTTTAATTAATTCATTACCAAACTCACAAACTAAACAGGTAACTTCTTTAAATTTCTTAGTGTTTTTGTACCTTATAATTTCTTACATTTATTAGTAAAGTACATTTCCTTATTTATTTATTTATTTTATTAATAGTGGTTAAGTGAAATAAAATGGCATCAAATTACCAGCAGGTGAGTATTAATTGTATTCTGCTTAAGCATGAACTAAGATGTAGACAGTTATGAACTAAGACTTAACTAAGACAGTTAACCTGCCCTGGACCAGGTTAATTTCCCAGCATATGTTGCCAGAGTAACAGAGGTTGCCAGAGTTTGAACTTTTTAAAGTTTGATTTATGAAACCAAATCCACCAACAATAAGCATGACTAACCAAAATAAGCATGGCTTGTACTCTAATCTTGTTTTAGCTCAAACAGTCAGCCTGTGTGTATATATTTGTGATATATACTCAAATGCATGTGAAGAGTTCAGATGCAAAAGCCTCTAAGTACATCTGATGTTTTTCTTTAGAATTAGCATTTCTTTCTGGCTACTTT
>JAUCMS010000049.1:5347196-5366447 GCA_032357445.1 Enteromius radiatus
AATTGTGTTTCTTTAAAAATAAAGGTGCTTAAAAAGTTCTTCACAGAGATGCCATAGAAAAAACATTATTGGTTCCAACAAAGAATCATTCAGAAAAACGTATCACCTCATTTTATAATATGGAGAACATTCTTTTGCCACAAAGAACCTTTTGTGAAACCGAAAGGTTCTTCACAGGTTCTTTCATCGTGAAGCATCTTTATTTTTAAGAGTGTAGTCAAGTCATTGCATGTTCCTTTGTTTATTTATTTTAATTTCGTTCAGACTGTTTTACATTTGAAGAAGAAACCCATCTTAGGTTCGTTTTTCACCAAGGAGTGCGTTGTTTCTGTTTTAAAAAAAAAGAAAGAAAAAAAGTAGCAAATCAATTCCTCCGAATCGTTCAAAGGAACCGATTCAGTAGAACGACTCGTTCGCCAATTGGACATCACTATTGTTCAGTGGGAACGGGACAGTAGAGACAGACAGCACAGAAGCGCACAGCAGCAGCACTGAGCGCTTTATCCCGCAATTCCTCCAGCAGTATTTAGGCTACTGTTCATACTATAGCAGCTACTTATAGAGATATTATTAGTTATGCATTATTAATAGTGCGTAAAGACATGAGCACCAGAAACAGATCCCCACCGGACTGATCAATAATACACATCCTCTTTCATCAGGACCACCGGTTTAAAACCTGGACGCGCGTTTACATCCCTAAACAAGTGGATTTTATTCTGTATCCAGCAGTTGTAGACAGAGTCGGATGCGTTTGGTCGCTGTGTGAAGCGCAGAGCATCAGCGTCAGTGGACTTCTCCCTCCTCCTCAGTCTCTGGATCCGGACACAATGGATCTGACAGCGGTCGCGCTGCTCGTGTTGCTCATCTCCGTGTCTCTGTCTGCGGATAACGCGGGCGGCAAAGCGCGGAGCTGCGCGGACGTGCGCCAGTTCTACAGCGGCAAAGGCTTCACGTTAAACGGCGTCCCGCAGTCCGAGATATCAGGTATGAATTACCGGTGACAGAGGTCATTGTTACCGGTGCTCCAGTCTCATTCATATTCAACACTGTCCTTTCTTACTCTTCACTAGATGTGTTTATAGAGTTTATCTACCTCAACGATAAATAAAGCCTGTCTATCTATGTCTCTCTTGCCTATTTATCTTTTTGTCTATATGTCGTTTCTTTTTCTATCTATCTATCTATCTATCTTTCTATCTATCTATCTACCTATCTACCTATCTATCTATCTATCTATCTATCTATCTATCTATCTATCTATCTATCTATCTATCCTATATCTTTTTGTCTACCTGTATGCTTTCTTTCTTTCTTTCTTTCTTTCTTTCTTTCTTTCTTTCTATTTGTGTATCCATTTGTTTGTTCATTTTCTATCTATCTATCTATCTATCTATCTATCTATCTATCTTGGCAGTTTTGTACCTGACATGTTCCTCTCGTTTCGCGAGGTGCATGTTCTTATTGTCAAGTTCAGAAAGCACTTGAACAGATGGAGGGTCCCAGACAAAAGCGCTACTCGCCGCACTGAAAAGAACAATAGACAAAACTGTAACTGGTAAAGCGGGGCTACACCTGGCGCAATGTTGTTCGCGAGCGGCTTCCCCATTAAAAATGACCTTTCGCTTCATTCATCAGTTTCATACACACACCCACCTGATGTCTGGATCCCCATGTGGTTTGAAAGAGCATGTGCTGGAGCTGATCTCCAACAGTGTGTGGTCCCTGTAGGTCATGTTATGATGAACACAGTGACGGCTGGATTCAAAAGTTTCCCTCAGGGTTGCAATTTAGCAGCAAAAACCTCACCGTAATTGTAATGTCTGTGGCGTGTCTGCGATTTGTAGCATTAATATGGGCTAGTGGTGTTATTAAATAAAAGTACGCCAGTGAGAAGTTAGTAAATCGTGTCATTTGATGTGCAAATCTCAGTTTCTTTGTCATTTGTAAGTAACAGGCAGCTACTAAAAAAATCTGTGCTGTCAGCAAGTGACTCGTAGCTGCAGCCAGTGATTTTTAATATTCCCATTACAGGCCAAAAAATGTTGGCAGGTTGTGAATATGTCCAATGCATGCTGGGTAGTATGAAATCCGCCATCAATCTTTATGACACAGCCATCTTTTTGATAATGGGTCGCACATTATAACCGGTAATATGTCACCAATCAGTCTGCATAAACATGCAATTATATCCGTGCATGATGCTCTCCCAGTTTTTTTCCCCCAGAATTCCTCCGGGATCCATATGTCTAATTGTGCCGTGTGCCCAAGAAGCTAAAGGAGATAATAATCGCACATGTGCCATGCTAACACACATAAACACTTGTAAATAAAGCACCAAAGAAGCACAATTTACACAACACTGCCATTATTTAGTGCACTTTTTCTGTAAGACGATGAAAATATATTTGTGTGTGTATATATATATATCCTGCCTTCCAGTTGTGTTCAACTCACACAAACATCACCTCAGCAGCCCCCTTCAGTAATAGGTGTGTTTGAGGCGTTATACTTTGGCATCCTCAGCACATTTTGAGAGGCTGGGAGAAACAAAGAGTTCCTATTGGCCGAGAGGAAATTCTCAAGGTCATCGCCTGCGGTCTCAATGACAGAAGGGGGGAGATGACGAAAATGTAGCATGTGCCGGGTCGCACACCCGCCGCCTTGTTTGAGACTGTCTCGACATCTTTTATTCATCGTCCAAACTGTCAGAATAAGTTGTTCGTTTAAAAGCTTAAAAGTGGTTGGAGGCCAAATTGTGTTTGTCTGCTTGATATTCAGGTTTATTTCTAGAGAAGCATTGCGGTTAAATATAAACAATTCTTTGAACGACTGAGTTGTTTTTGTTTATTTATTGAATATTGAATCTTTCAAAAGCCTTCACTTTTATTGTGAAACACAAAAGGAGATATTTATCAGAATGTCAAAGCCGCTCTTTTCCATACAATGAAAGTTAATGGTGACCTACAATTTTAAAGGGATAGTTCACTCAAAAATAACTTTACTCGCCTTCAGATTCCAAACATGTATGAGTCTCTTTTTGTGTTGACCACAAAAGAAGATATTTTGAAGAATGTAGGTAACCAAACAGTTGATGGTCCTTATTGATTTCCATAATTTGGGAAAAAAATGCTATGGAAGATAGTAGGGACCGTTAAATGTTTGGTTACCTACGTCTTTCAAAATATCTTCTTTTGTGTTCAACAGGTTTGGAATAACTTGAAGGTGTGTAAATCATTAAAAAAACGTTTTGAGCAAATTATTCCTTTAAGCAAGTTTTGTGGTAAAATAATTTTGGTCTTTATTAACAGTTTTGACTTTGAATATAGAGCATAAGTCATTTAGAGTAATCTTTATAAGATTTTATGATGGTTTTTGTGCTTTTTTGGGCTTAATAGCCCTAGTTCCCATTCACTTTTATTGTAAGCATGAACATTAATGCTATATTTTCACTATAAATTGCATGATTATATTATATTCCAATATTTTGACGACAGTAATATTCGCAGAATATTAGACGTAGCTTTAACAAAACATTGTTTGAATGTTGAACTAACGTTCTAGGTAGCTATAGAGCTATAATCTGCTCCGTTTATTACAATACAGCGTATTGACGGATGTGATGGTGATAGGGTTGAAGGGTTTGAGGTTTACGCCACATTTTTGTGTTAGCTGGTTAGCGTGTTTTAGAAAGAGCTGATCATAAAGCATACCTAAAGGTCAGAGAGGAACCAGAGCTGAATGCTGCTGTCTAGAATTACAGACGCAACTGGTGTGTCTGCCATTTTTTGCGAACATATTGTTCTGTGGGGGGGGGGGGGGGGGGTATGGGGACAACTATGTGACACTTCAAGCCCTGCGGTGACTCTAAACAATGACAATCTCACATTTCGCTCAAGTAGGCCATGAAGACGGGAGTCGGTTATATGTGCGTTCTCGGATTTGTTCGCAATCGTAACTTTGTTGTTTTAAGGGATTTATTTCCAGGTTTTGAAAGCGAGATCCAAGTGTCGGCGGTGTCGTCGGATTTGTGATGTTTGGACCCGTGTAACTTGTAGCCTGGTTTCAGAGCTCAGTTCTGGCTCATGTTTGCTGCTCTTCTATACAGCGAGGCACACACCCATGAGCCCTGTGTGAAATGAAAGAGGCACACACCCATGTTCTCAGCCACACTGACACACGCACATCCAACCCCCGTGTGGAGGAAAGCCATGTGGAGGCGCGCAGGCCTGATTCGGTTAAGCTTTTTGCATAAATTAAACCCGTTTACGCATGCAAATTAAATAATACAGTCGTTCAGTGGAGAGTGACAATCAAATTCGCTCATTTGAAGTTGTTTAATTAGTTTCATGAATCTAATTTCTGTTTGCATGACTGTCACAATTTTTGGGTAATTCCTCACAAATTATAGAATTATTATCTGCCAAATAAATAATGAGAAAAAAATATTTAAATTGTGTATATTCAGAAATAATCTTTGAAATATCATTGAGATATGAACATGCTTTTAAATGTCTCCTTTTGTCTGATTGTAAATAATAGAGTCAGATTAATACTGCTAGTATAATTTCTATATATTAAGATTTATTTTACTAGATGTGTTATCATTAATCAAAAACTAAACAAGGAAGATATGATTTATATGATCTAAGTTGATTTTTATTCATAACATTAGATTTAATTGTAAGGTATGAAAATATTGTATTTAATGTTTTAGATTTTTTTTTACAATTTTCTGTAATGTAAACTTAAAATGAAAATTCTTTTATGATTTAAATTAACAAGTAAAATTCAAAAATAATATTTATTTTAATATGACTGAATCAACATGGCTAAATTAGTTAAGATTAAATTAAGTATAAAATTATAATTGCTAATAGTACATTATACGTTTAAATATGATGCATTATTAATTATATTATTTATTTAAAAATATTATTACAACCAATTATTATATTGTAATTTAATATGTATTACTATGTTTAATTAAATTATTATTATATTCAATATGTTTTTAATGAAGATTTCAGACTTAATGTTCTGTCATGAAAACATGATGTGATTCATCTGCTAACATTTCTTAATTTTATTTAAATGTTTAATTCAAAATAATATAGAAGAAAAGAAAAGTGGGAAATTATGAAGAAATGGCTCCTTATGTATCATAACTGCATTTTCACTTTTAGTAGTTTGAGTTTGTGCTAATGCATACAGTAGCAAGACATTTGTGCCGAATGTTCATGTTTTCGCTGATGAATTGTCGACTTGTGATTATCTGAGCATAATTACACCTTCTCCCACACAGCTTCTCTCCCTCTGGCCCGCTGATTGTTCTTTTGAAGCGTGGGGGTGTTTCTCCTGCGCGGCTCAGCGGGGATCTGCAGTGTGCCGTGATGCTTGTTAGAGCCAAGCTCATGCAGATCTGATCAGGGCTGAAACATGTCACAGTGCTCTCAATCTTCCACCCTCATGCCCTGCCACTGATCGTGAATAAAAGCCCAGCTGTACTCAGAGGTACACGCTACAGCACCTGGAACCACTGACTGCTCTGCTTTTCTTCAAGTGCACTGGAGTGGTTGTAGAAGTCGGGCTGGACACGTCAAGGTCTTCAAATAGCCTTGATTGTGTTTCTAAAAAGTGTGAAGGGCAAACATACACTTCTTCGCAATAAATAAACAGCATAGATTTTTGACAAAAGCTGAATAACTGTGTAACTGCAGTAAACAATGCTATCTTGCTGCTTAACATTCAAATACACGACTAGTCCTTGATGTAGAAGTTGCGGCGTGCTTCAGAGACCCTCCACCTCCCCCAGCTCCACCTGTATAGATCTGCTACAGGGTGTTTCCATGTAGCACCACAAAACCAGTGTAAGAAATAGTTGTTAGGATATTTGGCCAAGAGACAACTATTTGAAAATCTGCAATCTGAGGGCACAAAAAAAAATCGAAATATTGAGAAAATCGCCTTTAAAGTTCACCAAATTAAGTGCTTAGCATATTACTAATCAGTTTTAATATATTTACAATAGGTAATTTACAACATATATTTATGGAACTTGAGCTTTACTTAAAAGCCTAATGATTTTTGGCATGAAAGAAAAATCGATAATTTTGACATGTTATGTTCCACTTGTGTTTTGTTTATTTTGTTTTGCGTTCTGCTTCTCGCTCTTCTGTCCCTTTACTGTGCCTACTTCCAGGTCCCTGCTATTGGTTGTAGTGACTGTCACTCATCATTCTGACGTCCTGGAAATCTGATGACGCGCCGGCAGTATTTAAATGTTCGACTTGGTTGTGTGTGGGTGCGCCAAAGGGCGTACCTCGTATTCCAACACAGTCCATCATCTTTTTCGTGGCAGTGCCAATTGTATTTTCAATGCTTGAATGTATCTCGTCTTGTGCCGTTAGGCTTTTGTGATGTGAGATTTGATCTATCGTTCGATTTTTTTGATTAGTAGCCTGTCTGTATCAAATTCTTCGTGAACTATGCTGATGTACGTGTTGGAGGTTGTAATCTTACTATTTGTGTGTTATGCGCAAACTTAATCTTAGCTCGTTATTTCTTCTTTTTTTTAGGTTAGTTTACTTTGTTAGTTCGTTTTGTGAGTGTTACGCCGCCCTTGTATTTTTTTGTTTGTAGATTTAAATTGGTTTAGTTTGGGCGTCGTATACGCTGAAGATCTCGGGTTTTGTTTTTCATACCTTTTTCATATAATGGGCAAGAATTATGGTTGATTACCTTATAGCCACTACAAGGAATAACGACAAGAATTGCAATGTGCTGTAAACGATAAAGCTGTTTGCAGTACAAACTAGTGTGTTAATTAAGATAATACATTAAAATTACCTCCATGTCATTCCAAACATACAAGTGAAAGCAGCCTCGACACAAGATTAGATAGCATTTTCTACATGTATGCTTTGATTTAAACGAAAACAGCTGCCACAGATGAGAATGCGCTATTTGCGCGTAATTGGATATTCTCTAAAATGACGCTACAGTGATGCAGAGAGACGCAGAAGAGACAAATTGTTGAATAAAGTCGTTAATTTTCTTTTCTCAGTCGTACAAATTTATACGATTCTTGCAAAATCGTTGACAATTCGTATGAATTTGTATGGATGACCTGCACTTAACCCCGCCCCTAAGCCCACCCGTCACTGGGGTTTTAGACAAATTGTACAAAATTGTTCAAGTGAGTTTGTACGAATTCGTACTAACTAGCCACCTCATAAATACGTACGAATTGGTCTTGAGACTGTGTTGGTTTGGAACAATCCAACATAAGGGTTAGTGATTAACAACTAAATTTTCGTTTTAAGGTGGAGTAACCATTTAAGCTTCATTTAAAATTCACTTGATTGCTACCAAAAAACTACCCCCTTTTAAGACTTGATTAACCTATAAGAAATATGTAGCAATTAAACATAGCAGTTAGCACCTTGAGTTACAGTATAAAGTTAATGCTGTATGTCGATAACCCTCTCCATTTACTAAAAAAAAATTGGACTCTCCACAACTACAATAGAAACCCTGACTGATAACAAGTCTTGAAAACAAATACAGTTGTTTAGGCTATGCTGTTAGCACCTCCAGTTAATTAAATACATGAAATGGCTCCATTTGTGATTAGTCTTCTGCACCAGCCGACAAGTGTTCGTCACCTCGTGCTGAACGCTCGCTAGCAGCAGTCTTGTGAATAATTCACAGTAGCGCCGGGCGTTCCTCCAGCCACTTTGCTCTGTCAATATTAATTGCACGTTTTTTGCGTTGGCCAATTTGCTGTCAGGTTATCTCGCTGCCAGCGCGCTGGTGAAAGGGAAGAGAAGTGAGTGATGAAGACGGAGATGTGATTATTATCACTGTCAGCTCCTTTGTTCAGGAAACATTATACGGCTGGAGTGGCAGAGTCACAGAGGGCTGTGAAATGTGTGTCTCAGTCTTTGAACAAGATTTCCATGAGTGAGAATACAACACAGGACGTGGCTGTTCTCTGTCGGTCTCGTTCACTAATAATTGCATATGTTATTCATATTTATATGCACAGGAAATAAATAAATATCTCACGAAAAATTCATAACATCTTGATTAACGGCATCCATTTATTCTTAACCCAGGCCATCAACGATCTAGATCTAGTCTGTTTCTTCATCTGAACAGATTTTAATAGATAAAGCATTTCATCACTTCAAGTATTCTCTGTAGTGAATGGGTGCCGTCAGAATGAGAGTTTAAACAGCTGGTAAAAACACTATAATCCACAAGTAATCCACACAAATCTTTCATATAATGTCTTGTGATGTGTTTGTAGTAAACAAATTCATCGAGATATGTCTCCAGTGATAAAGTCATTTCTTCTGAATCAGGAGCAAAATATGCACAGATCAAGCACCGTTTACAAGAGAAAACAGTACAAAAGCAAAGGTGTTGTGTGAAAGGATGTGAAAAGACAGTCGTTATAGACGTTTTCACTGGAGGAAGTGTTATTATGGTTTATGGACTCACATTTTGGCTAGAAGCAACAGTTTAAAGTTAAAAGAAGTTAATGATGTATTCGTTTCTTGCAAACAAGCAACTTTTCACAGTATAAGATATTAACTGATGGACTTGAGTGGTGTGGATTATTTGTGAATTATTATGATTATTATTTTTATTAGCCATTTAGACTCCCATTCTGATGGCACCCATTCCCTACAGAGAAAACATTGATAAGCAAGGGATGTCATTCTGAATTTCTCCAAATCTGTTCTGATGACGAATCAAACTCATTTTATCTACATCTTTGGGATGACCTGAGATTGAGTAAATTTTTATTGTTGGATTAAATATTATAAAAGGGCTTTCCACACAAGCTTTTTTACTGCTATTTGTCAGTCAGTATGATGTATGTTCATGCACAAATTTGTGCGTGCTTAGTAAATAAAACCCAATGTCTTTTATCTAGTGTCTTGTCATGTCACAATAGAGTTCAAGGAGGGTTTGATCACCCGACATCATCCTCTGTTGACTGTATTAGTCAGGTAATCTCTTTAGGGTCTTGACATTTAGTGAATTATAAGTTCTTTATCATTTAGTCATTAAGTCTCTTTGTAATTGGATCTAAGGGAGAAGAATGCTTGTCAGAGTCTGTTAAGGGTGAAAGTGTGACGTTCACCACAAACAAGTAGCCTCCTGTTAGCATTTTCCCTTCACGATTAACAACTGTTCAGTGTCTCGCAAAAAAAAAAAAAAAATGCTAATAATATTAAATGCAAAAATGAAACTGTAACCAAATAGTCAGGAGATGTTAGCATAAAAAAATGATTAGGCTAATCAAAAGAAAGGGAAAAAAGTTTCATGTTTTGTTGACGTCAAAGACGGCACAATTTTACGGCACAATTTTAACTGTCACTTGGGAGAAGCTAGCAAAATGAAGCAGATGCTAACATTGACAGGTTGTATATCTTCATTAGAAAAAAAAAAATATCATAAAACAACTATGGTTCACTTTGAATTGTTCTCACATCTGAATTTACATGCGGCCAAATCTGAGGATGTAAAATGTTGTACCTGAGTAGCATGGAGAGGAACCGCTAATGCTAAATGCTAAAAGCCCAAATGTAAGATCTTTCGCAATTAGAAAACAAAACATATAGGCCTAAACTACATTAAAGACACACTTCTGATTTTATGCATGACAGCTCAGGGATTAGTATTTTTTTAAAAATGCTAACAGCACAAATGTAAGAGGTTTTAGAATTTGAAAACAAAACATATATGCTCTGTTAAAGACACACTTCTGACTTTATGCGTGACAGCTCGAGGATTAGGATTTCTTTAAGACTCAAATACTCTGGTCGTAATCCAGGGGGCCCGTAATCCAGATTCTAGCAGTGGCTAGCATGGCAATTTGAGCATGTCTCAATGACCTTGTTAAAAAGCAAGGAATTTAAATCAAAGAAAAGCACTCAAAGGATCCCTTTACCTAGCATTAGCGTTCATTTTCAGTGATCAGATCATGATTGGAAAGCGCTTGAGCTTTGATTTTGACTGGTCAGGTTGTAAATTTAGCTTGATTACACCCAATTTTTCCTCCGTATTTATTTGTGGTTGAAGTGCGCTTTTGTGGATTCTTGCCTTTTAAATATTTTAATTTTGCTCTCACAATTTAAATAGGTTTCATTGAATGAATAAATGAATAAATAATGTACATTTATAATAATATGTAATATTAATGAAAATGTGTTTAAAACTGAATATGATGGCCCAAAGACACTCTATTCTATTCTATTCTATTCTATTTAATCAGTTGTTGGTGTGTTCTATTCATTTGTCTTGACCCTGTCAACCAATGCGACAGACCATTAGGCTGATGAGATTTATTTATTGTGACATTTTTTATTGTTTGAGTGGAAGCAATTATGAAGAACTTATTATTTTGCATAATGACTTGCCGTTTCAGTCACGGCACGTTTTCCTCACTGGAAGAACCTCACGCGCCGAGTGACAGCGACTGCGGTCGATAAAACCCAGTGAGGGATTATAAAATTAATGCATCACATTGAGAATGACGGACCATTATCATTTGCTGTTTTTATAGTCTACTAAGTAAGCACATTCTCACTTTCTCTCTCTCTCTCTCTCTACAAACCTGGTGCAAAGCCTTGTGATTTATCTCCAAGATTTCTCTTTCTGTTATTATCTGGCTTAACCTCTGGTGACATGTACGTACATACTTTACAGTTAAGTTTATCTATCTATCTATCTATCTATCTATCTATCTATCTATCTATCTATCTATCTATCTATCTATCTATCTATCTATATCTTATACAACAGTTCTTTCTGGTCCTCAAATTGATTGGCTGAGAAGAGTGTGATATTCTAGTGAACTCCAACTGTAACTGATATCATGCATACAGTATATAACTAATATTTTAGTAAATGTTAGTGAATAAAAAATAGTGCTGTCAATAGACTACTGTTGCTTTTTCGGTTTTTAGCAGCTTCAAATGATCTGTTTTGCAAACACAGAAGGAAAATTGGGTAAAAGGTTTAGAATAGAATTTGCGCTTCAGTCATTTTTGCGTTAAATTATTTTAAAACGTTAGGATTTTTTCATTTATTGCATGCATTAACACGCCGACAGCCTAATAAACAGCACTCAAGCACAAATATTTAGTTTTTTTTTCTGCATAAATATTTCTCTAATTAAATAGTCAACCGATACAAGTTATACATCCCCTAGTGGTGGGGATGAATGAGTCATTGCATCTAAAAAAAAAAAAATCGCTGACCAGTCACTTGTAAAAATGTGTTTCAGTTTTTATGTGTAAAACTTTTTCATTGAGGGAAAATAAATGTAATATACATATTTCAAATAAACAGAATGCTTGTGCGTTTGTGTTATTAAATAACTATACAACTTAAGAACTGGCATCTGGGCTTTCTTAAAAAACGCCAGCCACCCCTGGCACATACCAGAGCTGAATATTTCAGCACCAAAACCCTGGCTAAAAATACTTCTTAAGAAGCACTAAAGTATCCAGACAGGAGTCTTTCTCTTAAGTTTCACCCTCTCTCTTCGTCTTAACCCCTTAGCCCGTTTTCCTCATCTGCACTTTCACACGTGTTCTTGTCTCATACTCCATTAGAGATCAGGACGTCTGTTTTAACAAGGTTTGGCAAACATTGTAATGCATGCGATTACGTGTGCTGTTTGCCCACACACGCACGTGTTCACTCGCACACGTGTGTGTCTAGGCAGCAAGGCAGAGTCTGAGCTGTGGTGTATTTTTAGATTTATAGAAACCTAGAAATGTCCAATTCGAAGAGTTGGGTGTACGCTTAGCCATCTTTCACCATTAGCGAACCAAGGCGCACGTTTTAGAGCATATCCATAATGCATACTACGTGTCGGCTCTGATCTCAGCAAATGTTCGGGAAGATAGGAAGCTGCTCGGAAAGAAATATATCTTTCCTGCCTCGATGTAGTGTAACTGTAAGAAGGTCTATTAGATGTTTACAAGTCTAATATCAAATGAATCTAAAATGTAAGAAATTATACGAATTTCGGGTATGCCATTTTTCAGAGTGGAACATTATTCAATAACAAACAAATGTAGGATGGAATGGAATTTTATTCATCAGGATTGGATTTGATCATGAAATTTCATATCATGCATTTTTCACCCTCACTCATCCTCATGACGTTCCAAACCCGTAAGACCTTTGTTCATCTTCAGAACACAAATTACGTTTTTTTCTTCTTTTACTCTTCTTCTGTGACTTACATCTTCCACCATTTTAGAATATCTCGATGCACCGCATATGCAAGCTTTAACATATTTGACATAATCAGCCTGGTTTACATCTGGGGTGTAATCTGCGGCTGTTTGCGCATTGTGCAAAAAAGTATTCTCTTAGCGTTTCTATGTTTCTTGATCTGGGATCATTTCAATTGTGTTGCTGTCTATGGAAGTTCGGATGGCTCTCTAATGGCGCTTTTCCACTGCGTGGTACGACTCGGCTCGGCTCAGTTTGCGTTTCCACTGCAGTTTAGTACCGCTTTAGAGTGGGTGTGATTATTCATGTGTCGTTATAGTTGCGCCGCCTCTACTGCCGTGACATAATCGTAAACGCGCCACAAACAAACACACAACAACGGAGCATATCGACTGAATGGTGTCCTTCATTTTCGGCATGTGGATGTTTTTAACAGCAAGACGAAGGAGGCTGATGGTTTAATACAAAAAGGTTCATTTCTTCAAACAAAAAAGATTTAAATCTAGCGGGTCTGTTGTGTCTCGTGTCGCAAGTTCAGTGACGCAGAAATGACGATTTTCTCCGGCCAATCAGTGACCAGCAGAGTTTACACGTCACATTTTGGTAACGGTTCGGCTCGCTTGGAACCTCGGCTAAGGTGGTACTAAAAAAAGGACCAGGTACTGTTCCCAGTGGAAAACCCCCCAAAAGTGAGCTGTACTGAACCGTAGCGTGCCGTACTATGCAGCGGAAAAGCGCCATAATATCATCAAAAATATCTTAATTTGTGTTCTGAAGATGAACGAAGGTCTTACTGGTTTGGAATGACATGAGAGTGAGTAATTAATGAACTAACCCTTTAAGTCAAAATAAGGTTTCCAAGCAAGTTATGTTTAGACAAGTGTTACGATTTTTTTATTTTCTTTCAAATCATATAATGATTCGCTCCCAATAATCATTCACAATCAAGTAGAAAAGTCAATTAGCACATTAGCGGTCACAAACACAATTGAAAAACCAATCAAGCAGGTTTTGGATACAACATCTACAACGTCTACAGTTGATCAGACAAAACAAATAGTCTGGCTCCAAAATTAAACCATTGGCTGACCCATGCCAAGATAAGCTGCGTTTTACAAAAACATTGTAAAACCAGAGGACCGTAGAGCACTGGTGCCAATGGTTTCTACAATCTACTCAGGCTTACTTTTTTACGCCAACTTTGCAGTCGATTTTTTAGTTAGGTATAGTTGTCTTTCTACATTAAGATGGGAAAAGACAAAGTATCGAAATCACATTACTTTTTTAACTTTATGGTACATTTAGTGTTTTTTTTTAACATCTTATCGTTAAATTCAAATATCTAAGCTATGCTATCTAACTAACACTAAGCTGTACTTTGTGTTTTATTAGTTTCCCGAAAAGAGCCTGTATATCATGTTCTAAATATAAAGTCAACAGGGTTGTATTTTCCGTTTGAACCCTCTCATATACCGTGTGTTATAGGATCACAGCAGCTCATTAGACCAACCTGTTATGGCCTTTATATTTCACACTCCCTTCTGCTTCCTCAGTTCCCCTGGGTAATAAAACTGTAAACACGCATATGAGAGCAGACCATGTGCAAACTAAATCACAGTCAGGCCTGGGCTATTTTCACCGCCGATTATGGCCAAACCCCAGACGTACCTCGGTTTGACGATCCGACCCATTTACCAAAGAAAGGAAGGCCTGGCATCTTAGAACTACCTAGGAAATCAATTAAAAGGTAGTTTCCAGTGTTTTATAAGGCTTGCTCCAAAGTCGTCTCTTTTAGCACATAAAGCGAGTGGCCGTCAATCGCCTTTATTGCGAGTTCGTGCAAGGCCTGGTTCAGGGGTCACAAGCTCTTAGTGTAAGACGGCAAGGCGCCTGGGACGCTCGGGACTCTTTGAGCAGGCCCTGGGACTCAGCAGGGTAGCGGATAAGAGAGACCAGAGGCAGATGGTTAAGAGAGTGCGAGAAACCCAGCAGGAGGGGGGTAATGAGTGCTAATAGGCACAGGAAGAGGTTGAAAGAAAGGTCGCCTGGAAATGTGGCGGAAGACCAGACGAGAAACGGACAAGAGCGGAGATTAAAAGAGTCGGCCAGAGGTGACAAAGCCCCAGATTATTTTTATACTCTCGGTAGTACAAGGACTTAATCCCTCATCTGTTTTTATTCCCCAACAGGGTACCTCCATGTATACAGGAACGGATTATGACGTCCGAATGTCCTGGGCACAGATGCCCAGGCGCTTTGAGATGTAGTGTAGATTAACTAATCTAGTTTTTGCAACAAGTATAAAAAGTGGTGTCCGACCCATTTGTTTGGTTTATTAAAATCAGCTAACTGCGACAAAGTTCTTGATCAATTTGTCTCAACTTTATTTTCATTAAAGTCATTTTTGTTGACTGAAACTGGAAAGGGAATGAAACTTACAATATTTAACAGCAATCTATTTCATTCAGTATTTAAAACCTATATAAGGCCTGTTAAAATATGTTTCCTTTTTTTCATTAATTAATTCATTTTCTGGATTCCATTTTAATGGTTTCGGTCATTTTAAGAATCAAAAGCATCTCTAGTTTACTAAAAAAACATATTGTTTTCTTATTTATAGCTTTTTCAGAAATGGTGTGTTGTGCATTTTCTGTTACATAATGTCTGGTAAATATTCCTTTAGAAATAATTAAAAATAATATTATAGGCAGCAGTAGCTTAAGTAATATATTTTTTCTACAGGTTCTTAAAGTTAAACAGAAATTTTATTTTCACAGGTTGTTGTGAAGACCTTTAAGTTCAGGATTACCAATTAACCTTAAAAAAAAATAATAATATAATGCTCATGCAGTGACTCTCAGAGCAGTTCTAGAGATTATTTAAATGTGATTAGATATTAAGGTGGTAGAGGCTAAAAACACCATGAGGGACTCTCAGAACATGCAGTATTCATATTTAAATAGTATTTTTGCAGCTTAATATTTATAGGCACTAGTCCATGTCACATTTTGATTTAAGTGCACTGACCTACTTTAGATTTGTCCATCCAAAATTGAGAAAATTCATTGAAATTCCACATTATAGAGCAAATTCCGTTTTTATGAGTAGATTTCGTGACTCCATCTGCGTTTTGCAGAAATCGTAGCGCCCTATTAGTTGTATGTTTAACCAATGTACAAGTTATGTGACCAATGTTTATAGTGTATTAGTGTCCATTTCTGAAGCTTGAAAGCATGTAACCAAGTTCTCTTTGCCTTCCTAACCTCATTTTCCCTGTCCGTATTTTCTCAGTGTCCTCTGAGGACATCGGTTTGTCTGGGATCACAGATATTGCATTGTGTTCATTAAAGGCAGCTTATCCTCTTAATTGAAACCAATGTTTGGGCATAGCGCCACCCATAACCCCATATTTAAAAAGAAGGTCAGATTCAGAGATTATGGTGAATGGCGACAAGCTTAGCGTTTTCTGTAGTGCAGTTGTCATCGTGTTTTGATATGCGAGTAATCCAAACAATATGGCCACGTACATAGCATCAACCAATTCTGATTATTTGGCATATCAGATCTTGTCACAGGTACTATATTGCTGAGTCGTTCTGGGTGGTGTCTGGTCTCTAAATATGACTGTCTCCCACTTCCTGTGGCATTTTTTTCACTAATTGTAATCCTTAAGGATAGTAAAAGAAAGTAAGAGGCATTTCAGTATGTTAGCACATGAGCTCCACTTCTGCCGCACCTTAAATAAACCTCTCAGCTTGTTTCCATAAATTCTTTTACTGCTTGCTGAGCTTGTTCCTGAGCGTTGTGCTATGCGGTACTTGTGTGGTAACGTGGGTGTGGTGTTTATAAGTCTTCCAGAAGGGCTTGGTAGGGAAGCGAGCTTACCAAACTCTTTCTCATTCCTCAGAGACACACTGTTAATCAGGCACGGAGGACACAAGCATGTTGTTTGGCCAGTGCAGGGATTTAAACCTCAGCCGGGCTCACCTGTAGATCCTCGCGCACCTGCTGCTGGTAAACCTGTGCCTGAGGCAGCCTTTGCTCTCATCTCAAAGGAGTGCGCTCAAATCCTCTCCCAGGAAAAGAAGATGAGAAAATAAAAGAACTATTCACATTGGTATGTCAGGGGCTTTGAAGATGAACTTGAAGAACATCCCTCAAAAGAACTTCCTCTTACTGCTCGGTTGTTCGCTTTTAAAACGAGGCCTCGCGGTTTTCTTTCTGAAGTCAGTCCAAGTCAATTTTCAAAAGCCAATCCAGAAGGCATGAGGGTGTTTTAGTCCGTTGTGTCAACATTGGTGCTTTTTAATGAATTAGCGCCGATTTACTTGTTGGAATGTGCGACCTCAGAAAATCTGCCAACATAATGTAAATCATAATTCAAGTCTTTACCATGACTACATAAATAACAATAACGTTTTTAGGTTAGCTATGGTTTGGCAGAAATCTATAAGGTGTACTAATTTTTTTTACATTTTATTAAGAAAATGTAAGTTGTGTTTACTCTTTCAACAATTGTTGCAACGATGCTAGGTTTCGCAAGGCAGTTGCCAAAGCGTTGCTATGAGATTGCTAGGGCGTTTCAGATGGTTGCCTAAGCATTGCAAAGCAGTCACTATGTCTATGACGCAATTTCGATTGAGAAAGTAAGTTTAACTTCATTAACTGTTGATATTTTGCTATGTTTAAAGCTCTGAATAGTATTGTCCAGTTAAATGGCGCAGATATAAAAAGAACTCTATCGCCCCCTTAAGTACTGGAGCTAACCCCTTAAAAAATAGCATACATGTATGCATACGTATGTAGCTATTATTTGCAATAATCAATATGTAAAAAAAAAAAAAGAAATGCTAAAAATATGCAGTTGATATTGAGCTCATGCAGAAAATAATTGAAGCTGTTTCCAAAAAAAAAGCTATTCGCAATTATAAGGTTGTCTCAAAATTCAGACAATATTTTTTTTCCACCAATAAATAAATAAATAAATAAAATTTAAAAAAGTTTTTTTTTTTCGAATTGATATAAAACTTAGCAATTTTTTTCCCCCCTCACAATTTTTTTTTCCACACAATTGTACATTTTTATTTCATAACTGACTTTTCTCCTCAGAATTGTTTTGCCCAGCTGGGATGTGATTTCAACCGTGGTAAAAGTCCCTGGAAAGTAATTACAGTAACAATTGCCTGTAATTTTAATAGCTATTTTCCCCATAGAATGAGTTTTGAGTACCAATTGGGCTGGTTTTGTTATGCCCAAAACATACTTTCTGTGTACCATCCACTTTTCACAGAGCAAGTCTGAAAGAATCTTGCTAGGCAAGTCAGCTAAAGCTATGTTATTAGCAACTTGAATAGCAACAGATCTGGTTTAATAGCACAGACAGAAATGCTTGTAAGTAGCCATTGTACCTTTTCCCAGAGCTTTATTCAAAAGACCTTGATTATTTGTAATGAGCTGTTCAAAAGTTGATACCCTGATGTATTTTGCAGCATGTAAGCGAATATCAGAGAGGCATGCAAGGGAGAATAATGGAAAAAGAGCACTCAGCACTACACCGCATGGAGTATTTCTTTGATTAAACAGTCACAGGCCCTGAAGGGATCGCACCAGTTGGTTTGAAAGCTACCTACTAACAGTTTAACTTGAAGGGATTTGCTTCATCTGACACCACTCAAGGTTTCTCCACCGTCTCGGCCTGTTTGTCATCCTGCTTGACTATTTGTCTAGCTGTCCATCTCTTACAATTAGGCTGTCTAAAGAAACCCTTGATTTTTTTTTTTTTTTCCGGGACAGATGGAGGCGGTTGACAGGTGATTCTCTGTCAAGCTTTGATTCAGGGTCTTGTTCCGTTGGCAGCTTGTCGATTTCCATCCAACACACGGAGACGGCGGCACAAGGAAGCTTGAACAATGTTTATTCGGAGCAGAAAAGAGATAATTCCTCAGGATTTATTTTTAGCTCATTCAAAATATTGCCTTGGCGAGCGTCCTGCATTCATAAAGATATGCATCATCTCTTGATCCGCCCAAAATTAGGGGAGATTCAGTTCGCACATGCACACACAAGACCCGTCTCCGTTAGTCTCTCTTTTGCTGCATCCAGAATGGCTAGTGTACTGCTTACTAAGCAGTATGCACTGTATACATTATTGAAAACTGTGTGTAGAAAAAGTAATCATTATGATGTGATAAGCCTTTCAAACAGCAGTACACTTCATTTCTTGTCACATTACCTTATTATGCTCAGGTAAATGCTTTTTATTCTAAGTTTAATTTAATAAATTTAGCATGTTTAATTTAATTTAAGGACCTAAACGCACTCAAATGAGTACACATTACTAGTTCAATGTTGATATTTGAAATCATCAAAATAAACACGCCCCTACCCCAAAAGGGTCTTGCCCTTTTGATAGCTCCACCCCACACATATGTAGCTTAAGCAACCTAGTCAACGAGTTATGTGAAACAAAGCAGTACCAATGTTACACTGTCTATACAGGATGCAAATGGCGTGACAAAACACTACAGAAGTCATTATAATCAGTGATGCTTACATGGGATGTGAGTACTGGAGCTAGCGACACTGAAATAATAAAACATGATGTAGAAGACTGTATGTGTTGCCATTACATATGCATAAAGTACTTGTGTAGAATTTGTAGACATTGCGGTAAAAATTCTAAATTATAGATTAACGATAAAGATATAATATGTAGTGTTAAACAATAGCAGCGTTCACATCACAACTATAACGATAAAGGACAGAGAAACAATATCCCTGGAATCATTTTCAGAACGATTTTTTCCACCTGATGAACGATAAAAACATTGACAGCCAATCAGAATCAATCCTGCTATCACGCGCTTGAGAATTTAAAGTAGCAGGCTTGAGCTTATAATGAATAGACGGCAGTGTTGGGCAAGCTACTTAGAAAATGTAGTGAGCTAAGCTATCAGTTACTCTACATTGAATTAAGCTTAACTA
>JAUCMS010000049.1:5366547-5391223 GCA_032357445.1 Enteromius radiatus
CTACTTGGTCAATAAAAGAGCTTCGCTACTGAAAAGCTATTTGATTCGGAAAACAGCGACGCTACCAACACGCTACTAAGAAATGTAGTTAAACTAGTAGCGTCACTACTTGTAGCGACGCTACTGCCCATCACTGCATATACTGTATAATTCACTGGTGTGGATACAAATAAAGTTGTTGTTATCATTATCTTTATAGTTATTGTACTTGGTGTGAACGGGCCTTTAGTTTATATAACAGAATCAAGAGTTTACAACTCACAATTCAGTTTTTTGGCATTTTTGCAATTTTCAATGGCAGGAAAGTTAAGATATGACAGGAAGTGATTGGGAGAAAGATGGAGGTGGGAAAAGGAAAGGTCTACAAAGTGGGATTTGATCTTGTGACACCCAAAGAGCAACCACACAATATATTGGAGCACTGACCAACAGGCCATCAGCACCAATGGAAATTACAACATTTTATCTCAAATTTCTGTTTTTTGTTGATCTTATAATTTAATTTTTTTTTCCCGAATTTTGAGTTTATATTTCGAATTGTAAGATATTGCAATTATTTTATTGTAGTTTATCTCACACTTTTTTTCTTGCAAATTTATATCTTAAATCGTAAGACAGAAAGTTCCTGAGGAAGAATCAAGCCATAGGAATTGCATTGCATTGTGAGATACAGCAATCCATCCAGTGTGTTTTAGTTATTATACTATTTCTATATCTGTCGCTTTTCATATGTGTTTAGTTAATGTGCAAAATGATATCCCAGCTGTAATATAAGCATGCATATACATATCTGGGTGTGCGGGCACATTGTCGCACAGATTCTTCCTTTGTGTGCCAGAGAGGGAAGAAAAGCTTCATCTGTCTTGTGTCTCGCAGTCCCTCGTCAGTACACATTGATATGCAGGCCACACGCCGGCGCTGCTCACGGACTGCAATGAAGGGCCCGGGATGCAAAGTGTAATGACACTGAAGGCTCTTTTGACACCACAATATGCAGAGTGACACGTGGAATATGATCTTGGGATCTCACCGCTTGTTGACGGACGAGGCTACACATTTCAAAACAGGCTCATTACATGTGTGCATATGATTTAATGCAGCGGAGCATGTTTGAAACCTGGCCTCAGAGAGCCACGCTGTTAGCATTTACATTTAGCAAACACTTTTATCTAAACAGTCTGCTAAATGCAGAAATCTGAAATCTATCCACAAACACTCACTCATGTTATTTCGGTATAATTTATACAGTAATATAGCATTTATAAATATTGCAAATTTATTTTTATTTTTATATTTTCCGTTTTTGTTTTAATTTTAGTTATGTACTCTTGTCAGTCAGTTTTTAAAAATTTACTGTTCAGCTTTTTTTATTTGTCTAATTTTAGAATGTCAATTTAAACTTATTATTTTAAGTGTTTCACCTAATATTTATATTTTATTAATAATTATTTACTAATAATAATAATATTTAATTTAATTAACTTTTTTTGTGCATTTAAGTTGACATAAATAACTAAAGCATAAATGCTAAACACATAAAAGTACTGAAAAAAACTATAGCAAATAATTTGAGCGCTCCTGTATGTATTTTTACCATACTTCTATTTCTATAAATAAAATATTGCACACAAAAATGCATTCTAGGCTAAACCGCATTAGCGCAGAAACCATTTCTAAGTACTAAACCACAGATACACAGGAGATCTGATTGAACGACTCTTAGGTTGACCATAAAATGGTGAAAGTGAGTTTTTTAGCCCCTCAGCTACAGCCTTACAACAGTGAATGCATAAAATTGTGCTTCTCTATGATTTTTCACTCTCGCTGCAGTCAGGCCGCATAAAAAATGCATAGCGGTGATAGCATCTCTCGCTCTAGTTCCCTAAGCCGTGACCCAAGACAGGCTTAACCGGCAAAGTTGTTTGCTAAATGTCAGCCGGATCCAAGAAGCTCTAGCTCTCCTGTATACCTCACTGACCCAGTGCACTGTTTTCAATGACTCTCAGGGGAAGCTATTTTGAAACCTTAGCATGTTAGGCTACAAGCTAAAGCTACTCATCGTTCAGCTACACTTTAGTAAGCACAGTGGTTAGCTAAACTACTGAAGAGAGAGAGCGAGAGCTAGCACTAGCGCTAGCATAGCTTGTCTGACACAAATACAGTAATATTTTCAATTAGGGTGACAGCATAAAGCAAAAAAAACTATTGAACACCACAATCTCTATAACTTGAACATCAAAACGTGTTGATAAGCAGCAGATTTTCAGTTAATATTATGTTGTTGTACGCTTTTGTTATACTTCACATGAGTCACTCACACATTACAGACCTTTTCAGAACACTGTGTGAGATCCGTCTTTATTTATGCTTTTCGTGGAAGTATTACATCACATTTCACCTTTTCTGGCATCAGTCTAAGTTTAAAATTATATGGAGCTTGATATATGATGTTACTGGGGTAATTGGCATCTTTGGTGCCATAACTAGGTTAAAAGCGCTACTTAAATCGTATTATCTTTCCATTCCATCTGCAGGCGAGCATCTTCACATCTGCCCACAAGGTTACACCTGCTGCACCAGTGCCATGGAGGAAACGCTGTCGAACCTGAGCCGCCGGGAATTCGAAGGCCTGGTTAGAGAAGCAGGACGTTCCATTCAAGCCTCGCTAAATGCCCAGTACAGGACCTTCGACAGTGAGTCCAAAACTCAAATGCTTTCATTGTTAGTTTTGTTGTAGTGTATTATGTCTCACAGTTGCTATCACAACTGTTCAGTTTTTCAATTGTAATGTTAGCTGGATGATTTCTGAATAACCCTAACGTTTAAGTTGTCATTTTACCACCCAAAGTGTGAGGGTGAAAAAGAACAGAGTAGCATCTGCAGAAACCGGCAGAGGAAATGAGATTTAGAGGTTTTACACTGTACTTGTACCTTCACGGACAGCTGTCTTATCCAGAGCGGTAATTTATGAAACTTCATCTGTTTTTAGTTAACATTTTTCCTGGATTTAACGGCATCAGGGTTAATGAATGTGAAGGGTTAAAGAGTTGCAGCACTTTGAAGCCCAAACTCTCTCCTGGTTTGTGTCATTGTGAGCTTAGATAAAAGGAAAACTCTAAAGCTCATATGCTTTCACAACGAGTGGTCCTTACAGTGGGTTTTTATGGCCTTTTACTGCAGTGCATGATAAACTATAGTGACGCGCAATAATGATAAGAGATTTTGATGCAGTTGTTCAATTAACTGACACTAATCATACATTTTCTGGAAGCCACTGAAATGAGAATGTCGAATGTTACTTTTTTAACTAAGTAATGCCAGCTACTTTATTAACAGGCATCTCGCCTATCATCATGTTGAGAGAAATCGTAAGTAGAGATGTGTTGTGTGCGATGTGTAAAAATAATGCTTACTTTTACGCTAGATCAAATGTGAACATGCATTCATTTATCAATTATGCACATATATTATTTTAAAGCATTACTTTTACTTTTCTCAGCACTGGTACTTCTACAACTACACTACAGTCAAACAGTAGTTAGTAGATGCAATTGTACATGGTTTATTTATTAATTTCACCCGGAGATAAGTGACCTTTTTTTTATCCATGCAGCATATTTCTTGGAACTCCTAAATGGCTCTGAGCGGTGGTTGGAGGAGGCCTTTGTGGCTGCTTTGGGGGATCTTTACCGGCCCAATGCAGGAGTGTTTCGTGACCTTTACGCCGACCTGCGTCGATATTACAGCGGTGCCTCCCTGAACCTCGAGGAGGTCTTGGACGAGTTCTGGATGAGACTCCTGGAGCGTCTTTTGAAGGCGTCTGACCCTGAGACCGCATCCCTGCTCTCTGACGACTTCCTGGATTGTGCCTCCAAGCAGACTGAAAACCTGCGTCCTTTTGGAGAAGCTCCACGGGAACTAAAGGCCAAGCTGGTGCGGGCATTTATCGCTGCTCGGGCATTCGTCCAGGGCCTTAATGTGGCTGGAGAGATTGTACGGAAGGTGTCTCAGGTACAGTGGATTGTTTCTTCTTTTTTACGATGGGTGTGATGTAGTGGTTAAGGCTCAGGGCTGCTACGGAAGGTAGCTGGTTTGTTCAACACAAGAAACATGCCGTGTGCCAAGACCGTACTACCCTTGAGCAAAGCAATTAATCCCAGGGTGCTCAAGGGTGACTAGTAGCATTCGTGCATGAAAGTTAAAAACAAGTGTTCTACTAAATAAGTTATAAATAAAACCCCTAGAGTGTACACTTGGTAAGACCGCCTTTGGCAATATTTTCAGTCCATACCAGCATTGGGGTCTACTTGGCAAAATTGCTCAAGCTCCTTCAAGGCCATGATGCTCAATAGTGCTCATCGAAGATGTAAAAGTGTCTTTTACATCTTCGTCTTATTAAAATATAACTCGCCTGCCAATGATCCTCAATGTTCTAGCAGATCACAGCATATTTTGCTCCAGAAACTTAACTTTGATATTTCCAAATGAGTATTCCAGTTTGAGCTCCTGGGTTAAGGTTTGCACCAAACATAGCGCTTCACATCAAAGTCTTAATGCTCACTTAAGGTTTCGTCAGACCAGGGATTCTCCTCCAAGTCATTTAGTCAGTGACATGCCTTTTAGGCAAATACCAGCCAAGTGATAAAGACTTCCTTTCTTTCACTGTCTTCACGAGCCAGATTTATGAAATGTTCTTGCTTTTGAAGTGCTATTGTTGCCCCACGACTGTTTTTCCCATTTATGTGGAACTGTAGCTCTATGTAGCTCATTGCCAACATCTTCTTGTCCAGACAACCAGTTCTGGCAAAACTTCCAAAAAAATGTTTGCAGATGCGCAGTTGGTCCATATTTTCTCACCTTTATAATGACAACCCTCACTGTGCTTCAAGGTGTATTTTATACGAATTATATCCTTGCCCTGACTGGTATTTTTCAAGAATCTTGCGTTAGATCTTGTGGTAGGGTGTTGCCTTGGAAATGAAGTGTGTATTCTCCTAGACACAGGTGTATTTGACATTAGAGTCATAAGGCGATGGAAAAAACTCTTCAATGAATCATTGTTCCATGGTGTAATACTGTGCAATTGGGAGAGTCCAAGGACACCAAAGACTTTATATGTGGCTTAAATAAAACCATGCATATCCTTTAATGCCATACTCTCTGTAGGTGGTCTGGATGCACTAAAAGGGAGCAGTACCTTAGAGTGCCCTAGTTGCCTAGAAAGTCAATCAACAGAAACTCCCAAATTCATCAATACTGGATCCATGACATCAAGACAAATCACTGCACGGCAGCATTCCCAAAGATGTTTGCCCAAAACCCACACAAGGAAAATTAGTCCAAGTCCTTAGTGGATACCCTACCCTTGCTTAGAACTCCCTGCTGCTCTGACAAATGAAAGTAGGGCACAATGGTACCTCTCCATTCTTTAAGGGATTTCATACAGAAATGGATTCAGTCTCCTGGTGCCAAACTCTCGGGAGATTCCTGCTAAGCAGACCTAAATTCTTGCTGATGTTGGGAATAAATCAGTTTCGAATATTGCACGTCTTGTTTAAGCAGTCTTATGTTGACATCCACTGTATGGCACATACTGAGGGATTAGCGTTAAAAATGAATGCATTTAGTCACTGTTTGCATTAGTAGCATAAGCAGCAGGTTCTCGCACAGTCGCAGTAAAACGATGAAAGTGAAGTTGCCTTCGGCTAATATACAGCATGATTACCAAACTTGCCTTTCCCGAAAGACTTTAAAGTTACTTCAAAGTTGTTGTTATATAATAGATGACCTGAATCCACATGCAGATAACATGCTTAGCTGGAGACAATAAAGAAAATCAAACTAGCTTCATCAGCATTCATGGAAAATGATAACAAACTTTAGCTGACGCTAAAAGGACTTGCGGTGCTTTTATTACAGGAACAATTCTCCCGAAGCGATGCTGTGTTAATTGCCTTGCTCACAATAGTGTTAGTTCATGGATAAATGCCTAATGGTCACTTTTCCCACAGGTTCCTTTGAGCCTGGAGTGTAATCGTGCCATTATGAAACTGGTGTACTGCCCTCATTGCCGAGGTCTGGGATCAGTCAAACCTTGCATCAATTACTGCAAGAATGTCATGAAGGGCTGCCTGGCTAATCAGGCTGACTTGGACACTGAGTGGCAGAGCCTTATAGGTAAAGCAGCGATATTACGATTTGTTGGTTGCTTGATTTCTGTTTTTGTTGCATCCCACTGAGTAGTGCTGTCACTTTGCTACATATTTGAAACTTAATTGGCACTGATCATTTTGTTCACAAATTCTGTTTTCTTCAATCAGAAACCATGCTACAGGTGGCCTCCAGTTTTGGTGCCGAGCCCAGTATGGACACGGTGATCTATTCAATTCCTGTGAGAATCTCAGAGGCTGTTCTTACCATGCAGGAGAACATGGAGATCTATACCAGCAAGGTTAGGACATTGAAATTAAGCATCTATTTTAAACGAGCGAGTTGGATTCAGATGTGAGGTGTCAGCTTAAATAGTTTAAAGATTTATTGATCACAAAAGAACCGTTTACCCACAACTAAGTTTGTGTTGCGTTTCAGGTTTTTAAGACCTGTGGGGACCGTGGTGAGGAAGGAACACCAAGTTCGATATCTGAGGAGCCGAAAAAGAAAGCAAGTACAGTTACTGCCCTGGAATACAAACCCAGCCCCAAATCTGCAGCCAGACTGGAGGTGCAGGTGTGTGCATGTGTGGCAGTGTCCACTTTTGGCCAACTTTTATTAGTTTTATACATTGTTATTGAAGCATGTGTGCAATTCCCAGGTCACAGACGTGTCCAGTAAACTGAAGGAAATGCAGTTTTACTGGATACAACTCCCCTCGGCTCTGTGCAGTGGTAAAACGGCATCTTCAAACAACGGTGACAAATGTTGGAATGGCATCACCAAATCAAGGTATTAAATTTAGGGCAAATCTATTTAATGATAGATGAAAGGTGTCCATTCAGCTTTGTGGTAAATGTTTGTGTAATCATTTTACATACTTTTTAAGGCTAAATAGATGTTTAAGGATTTTGATTGATGACTTTTGGGATGAACATACATGAATTTATAGATCGTTCCTCATGGTCAGAGCTGACAGACTTCTAAAAACTGCATCCATCCCTCTTTTTGTGGCCAAAGTCATTAAATTGATTGTTTAGGTATCACTGTCACAGGGCTGATTGCCCAAAATCATCAGAAGTGATTAATTACTGGATGAGGTATATCTTTGTTTGTGTGAGAATATTTTGAGTAAGTACAGGCAAGAAACCTTTATTTTTAGTCATCATTAATACCTATTAGCTCTGTATAATCAAACTAGCAATCTCATGGGGGTAATTAATGCGTACTAGTATGTGATTAGTGGTGTTTGCTAACGCAAGCATCCTTAATTCTATTGCTCATAATTATTGTCCATATACACAACAAACAAAAACCCTACAGACACTTAAGGAGGGACTTCTAAAGCCAAATCGAAAGGCTACTTGGCAACATACTGCTAAAACACCCTAGCAACCATATAGCAAACCACTCAGAATGCCATCACAATAAACTAACTGCTAAAACCATTGCATTGCAACCACCTAGACATAGACCTAGCCCCTAGCAACCACATAGCAATGCATTAAAAACCGATCAAACTCTTTTGCAACATGCTAAAAACCAATCAAAGCACCTTAGGAATGTGCTTAAAGAACATGCTTTGCATATCCTGATGCATTATAATCAAGTTTGTGTTAGTGATGTACAAGCCTGGTTTTTATTTCAGCGTAAGGACGTTAATTGTGAAAAAGGTGATATAAGAGCTATTAACAAAATGTGTGATTGAAATGGCTCTGAAAAATTGATTTTTCTGCAGTTATCTCCCAGAGGTCATGGGCGACGGGCTGGCCAATCAGATTAATAACCCAGAGGTGGAGATCGACATCACCAAGCCTGACAGGACTATACGTCAACAGATCATGCTGCTGAAGATCATGTCAAACCGCCTGAAAAACGCCCTCGAAGGCAATGATGTAGATTTCCAAGATACAAGTAAGATGCTAAAGAGCTAAGTAGAAGACATGATCATACATGAAATGTGAACAAATTTGTCCAATTTAGTCAACACACTAGTTAAGTTTGTTACATGAATGAGACTCAATGATGCAAAATTTAGCACCATTCAAGGGCTGAATGGTTTTGTCTGTGTTATGCTGCAATTTCATGTAAATTAGACACTGCATAGCAATCATTACTTCTGTGACCTTTTTTGCACCAAAGTAATCATCATGTTTTTTCTATAATGTGCCACTAGGTGATGATTTCAGTGGCTCAGGAAGCGGCATGTGTGCGGACCAGCTGTGCGTTCGAGGTAGACCTCCGGTTTTTGGTCCGAAAACGGACAGGCCCAAACTCTATTCCTATGGCCCTGAAAACAAAAGAGTCAAAGGATCCGGAAACCAGATTCAGCCTTCCGTCATCTTACTGCTTCTGTTACTCGCGGCTCTACTGCTGAGACGATAATGGAGATGCTAAATCGAACTTTGGGATCTGGGTCAGGAAATTTGGGATAGGACAAGGAATGTTTCAAAAGAAAAAGAATAGGGAAAAATGAGAAAAGGTGAGCTTAAATGTTGCCAAACGAAAAAAAAAAGAAAAAAAAAGAAATGGACTTTTGAATTTCTCTGGAATACAACATGAGAATAGGTTGAAAAAGAAATTTTGTTTCTGTGTATTTTTATGTTTTGTAATATACGTCAGATTTAAACACTGACTTGTTACATCAATTTACATCTTGCTTTTTTACCTTTGAATGTAAAAAGATGAACTGGACAGGAAGAATTCTGGTTTAGATTTACAATACGAGGTTCTCAGCCACTTAAGCGACTTACCCACAGTTATTTGCTCTTAAAGTCACGCAGTCACCAAGAAACCCTGTGTTTCATTTCACCATGCTTGAGTTACGCAAGTTTGTCTTTGCACAACTGTTCTTTTTGTCTTAAATATTTCACAGATGGTCATAATTACAAAACACTGCATCAGTCTGATCCCTTTTTAAATTACAAAATGTATGAACTATGGCATGGACATGAATTGAAATACTAAATTTCTAAATATCTGAAAAAATATGTAATGTTGTTTTTTTTTTGTTGTTGTAGTTTTGTTTTTTTCAATGAACTGTGATTCATTGGTTTAGTCTGTAATTATTTTGTATGATAGCGAGCTGCAATAATGGGTGAATTTCACAAAAAAGGGTTAGGAAATGTCCGTTTTTTTCACATCAACATCAAAAGTGAACAGTGATTATTTTGCATAAAATACAGGCTTTTTTATTTTCTTTTTTTCTGTATCATTCATAATTATTTTCTTAATTTATTATTTTTAATATAACATTTTCCAATAAAAAACATCTAACCATTCCCACAATAAACAAGTACAATTATTACAAGTATTACAATTTTTAATAGATTTAGGGGTTACTTGTCATGGCTTTAATTTAGATTTTAGGGAGAAGCATCATGAGGCAAATAATTTCTTTTCAATTGTGTAATAGTTTTTTTTTCCATATTATGTCCATATAGGGTGATTTTCATTACATCATTTTCTTTTTTTTTACATTAATGACAATAATGACTTTATACATTATAATACAAAATAATAATAATAATTTAATTAAGACTCTCAAAATAAGCTTTATTTTAATGCAAAATATTGTTTCTCTGATGTTGGTGTGAAAAATGACCCAAACATGATATTCTCTTTTCTTGAAATGTAAACGTAAAATAATAAACGTCCAAAGGACACGAATGCACAAAATATTTGCTTCACTCAACCCGATGCAAACCCTTAACATGCATTTGGAAACTCATGGCTGTGTTATTGCTCGGAGCAGTGCAAATTCATGTTCGTAATATCACTTTTGGAGTACTTTCAGCACCGATGGCAAGTTAAATAGAAGCATGTGTCAGCCTTGAATGATATGATTTGCCTTGAATGGAATTACATTATAGCCAAAGCCAATGGGAAGCAGTCATTTGCAGAATGTACTTTTAAAACAAAAACTGTCACCTTTAATAAAAGCTTAACAACAATTTTACAATTTTGATTCCAGAGCAATGTAATTAATTAAACTTGTGGCAGTGATGTTTTAAAACACTTCCAAGTAGCTGATTCAGATTTACGGGCGTAATGTTATGATATTTCTGAACTTTTGATCAGACAAAAAAAAACATTCCTACAAAATATCTTGCACAATATTAACATCTAGTCCCTAAATGTTGCATATAATGGTGTCAAACGATCTTCATGTTTCTGATATTAGTTCGTTTTTCGATGCACAACTAGAGCTGAATCCACAAGGACCTGGTTTTGTAAGATGCAAAATGTCAAAAGTTTGTGGAATGTAAATGCAGTTGAGAATGTACATGATGTAGTGTACGATCTCTGTCACAGGAAGGTTCGTGTTTTGTACTCGGTTGTCCGGTATAAATGAAAAGCACATTGTATACTCTTACTCTTGTAAGTCGATCGCATGACTCAATGAATGGACATTGAGAAGGGCTCAAACACAAACGTAATGTGTTTCCTACGACAGTGACAGACTGAGCACACGCTCATTCGAGAGAGGCAGAGATGTGTGTTATGGAACTTTTGATTTTGTTATATTTCAGCACTAGCATTTTATTTGAGGTATGAATTTGTAAATTTGGTCTGTTTTACGTAATAAACATGCACAGTTGTTCAAACTAAATGGATGTTGGAAGTTCTATTCATTTCTACCAGACCTTGAACTCGTGTCTTTTAGTCTCAAAATATTAATGTGAAGCTGCAACCTTTTACACAGCTTAAGTTTAGCAGGCCTTTGTGATGTTCTAAATAAAGCTGTAGTTTTCATTCAGGGCATATTCCTGTATTTCTGGAGTCACGCTGCCTTTAGTCTTGCCTTTAGCGTCTTTGGTGGACAGGGGTGAATGTGGACCAATGTATGCGCTTTTATATCTGCTGCTTTTATCACTGACCACTGTGAAAACACAACAAAACATTATGTGTTAGTTCATTTTTGTAATAAACTGACATTCTGTTTAGCTAATCAACTGGTATTTAAAGGGCTAGTTCACCCCAAAATGAAAATTCTGTCATTACTTACTTACCCTTATGTCATTCCAAACCCATAAGAACACAAATTGAGATATTATTGATGAGATCGGAGAGCCATCTGACCCTCCACAGAGAGCAAATTTACTTAACCATTCTTCTCCCCTGAATTATGCGAGTCTCTGATGTCACATCCTGGTTTACCGATGTATTACTACATTTCTGCACCTGGATCATTTCAGTTGTGTTGCTGTATATGGAGGGTCAGATATCTCTGATTTCATCAAAAAAATCTTATATTTGTGGTTTGAAGATGAAAGGTCTTGCCGGTTTGGAACAACACAAGGGTGACTGATTCCAGTTGTGATCATAAGTTTACATACCCTGGAAGAATTTATGATTTCTTGGCCAATTTTCAGAGAATATGAATGAAAACACAAAAGCTTTTCTTATACTCATGGTTAGTGTCTGCCTGAAGCCATTTATTATCAATCAATTTTGTTTACGCTTTAAATCATAAAAAAAACAGAAACGACCCAAATGACCCTGATCAAACGTTTCCACATTTCCTGGATGATCCGCAACTGTCTTTCTGCTGTATGATAGTTGTTCATGAGTGCCTTGTCCTGAGCAGATCAACTGCCTGCTGTTCTTCAGAAAAATCCTCCAGCTCCTGTGCATTCTTTGGTTTTCCAGCACCTTCTGCATATTTGAACCCTTTCCAACACTGATTTTGAGATCAATCTTTTCACACTGGGGACAATTGGAGGACTCATACAAAACTATTATATCAGGTGAAAACATTTACTGATGCTCAAGAAGGCAACACAATGCTTTAAGAGCTGGGGGTGTAAACTGAATTGGACGGTCAGGGTAAATTGTACTTATTTAGCCTTCTGGGAAACATTTAAGTATTTATGTAGCTTCTTAAATGCTGTACCAAATGAAAAAATGTAATCTTTAAACAAAAAAAAAAAAAATTGTTCAAAAGTTTAGCTCTTAATGCATTGTGTTGCCTTACTGAGCATCAGTAAATGATTTCAGCTTATATAATAGTTATGTATGAGTCCCCCCAGTTGACCCCAGTGTGAAAATATGGAACTCAAAATCATACAGTCTGTGTTGGAAAGGGTTAAAATATGCTGAAGATGCAGGAAAACCAAAGAAAGAGGAGCTGGAGCTGGAGGGTTTTCCTAAAGAATAGCAGGTAGCTGAAGTGCTCAGGACCAACGATGGACTATCACATCTACAGTATCACAAAATATAAAGACAGTCGTGGATCATCCAGAAAACAATCAAATCATTTTTGTTGAAAGATTTTATGTATTTATTGTTTGGTGGCCATAAAGCATTGTTTGGTCCTACATTTTGAGTAGAAACATTAGCTAGACAAAACCTCCAGAGAAAAGCACACTTTGAACACCCTAAATATACAGCAATCAGGTTCTGCCAGTTTCTTCGATGCCCTGCTGAACCTTCAGCGTGATTCTCCGGCACTCTATTCTGGCCTCATTTGTTGTAGAAGTGTGGCCTTTATCTCACAAGCACTTCTTAAATAACACTGTTGTTACTGGAGACTAGATCTTGACTCTGTATATTCTCACAGGAACGGACCACTGCAGGAGGGGGTCATTTCTCATTTCATACTTTAAATCCCATAAGATGTCCTGTCTGTTTTAAAAACAAATCCTCTTCTCACACACTACACAACTGAATTTCAGAATCTGCTTCATATACTGCTTACAAACCTTCTGTGTGGTTTAAAGATAATACAGTGCAGTAAAGTAATTTATTTGTAAATGAAATCATGCACATTTCATGGAAAATAAAGTTTAACAGCTGGTAATTTGCAGCTTTTTTAAAATATGTAAAATAAAAAATAAAAATTTTTTAATTAATTTATATATATATATATATATATATGTGTGTGTGTATCTTATTATTTGTATAATAAAATAAAGTCATTATTTTTTCTACTTTTTTCAAATGGTTGTAATGGTTTTGTTATTTTAATTAATTTATTACTTTATGAATAACAAGATGTGCAGTCCATAACAATATCATTTATTTTAAAAGTGTCTTAAATACCTAAAAATCATGATTTCTTCTTGTCCGCATTAGTCAGTGTATTTTCTGTGATCATGTACCAATGTTCAATCAAAATATTTTATAGTACTTTTTTTGGCAACAGTTTATTCATTTTATTTATAAAAGCCCTAAATAGTTACTTACTCAATTCTACATTAAATTATTTAAAATTATTTTTTTTCTTAGAAAAAAGTGTGTCCCCAATCAACTCTGTTACCATACCATATTTTGCCTTTAAATTGGTGGAATTATCTCTCATAATTGTGGAAGTTACAAGAAATGATGTCATTTTCCCTCGTTGATAAGATCTGAAGCTCTGAAAAGTAACTCTGTTACCACGATATCAAAAGGAAAACAGCATTTATTACTGATCTCACATTGGGTTAAAGCTCTTTTACAGTAATCATGTTTTCTAAGCTTTTATGCCAGGAAGTGGAGTTTTTGGAAAAAAAATGTTAATTCTGTTACATTGTTGTCTCCATTGTAGGTCTACCTAGGTAACAGAGTTGACGGTGACAGATGGGGACAGCAAATGTACCCGCAATTATAGAATGAATCATATACATGAACTTGATCTTTATTTAATATCCTACTGATTTTTGGCATTAAAGAAAAATCAATCATTTTGACCCATACAATGTATTTTTATCTATTTCTACAATATACCTCAATGACTTAAGACTAGTTTTGTGGTCCAGGGTCACACATGTGTGTTAAAGTCACATTGGATAGGTGTTTGCAACCTACTGTAGTACCAACCTGGTGCACGAACACACTCATCTCTGTGGCGCTTGTCCCACGCATTGGTTTTACAGGTCTTGCTACAGTAGAAGACCTCACGACAGCGGCCACAGGCCAACAGCTGCACGCCCACTGAACGACCGCACTCATAGCAATATTTGAAGCGAGGCTTTCTGAAATTAAAACCACAGCCACTCTTAACACAAACACAAATCACAAAAAAACACTTGGGTTCACAACACTGTGCTTTATTAAGTACCTTTGCACTTTCGGACTGATGCATTTATTAAAGGAAGTGTAGTGTTTCTTGTCAGGAGATTTCAGCAGACTCGATGTCGCTCCTGATCCAGGATATAGAGGCTTCTCTGTGGGACTGACACCTGAAACAACAGATAAAAATACAAATTAGCAACCTGTGACACTTGAAGTGAGTTTTGTTTTGTCAAATACAGATGATGCTGTAATAAGCATAATGTCAGGCACGTATCCAAATAATGCACTATTTAATCTTTTAATTTTATTATGTAATGACAACTCTCAGAGGGACTGGCATGGCAACGTATAAGATCATGTTAATGTGTTCGCTGCAGCAGAGCAAGTACAGACTTGCTAGGGCCAATACATCCACAACATTCTGCTGTGAGCGTACTGCTGCTGCACATATAACATATTTGAAATAACCCCCATTTATCTTATATGAATCATCCTATATAGATCTATAAAGGTGGAGCTGGGGAAGGTGGAGGGTTTCTGTGTAACATGCTGCAAATGCTATAGCAAACACTAGCCAAGTATCTGAATGTTGAGCAGCAAGCTCATTGGCCACTGATGCGAAAAGACCCAATTAGCTGCTTCATGTGATGATGTCATTATGTCAGATTGAGTTTGTCCTATTGGTCTGCACCCTCTATAATTTACTGACAGAACTTTAAATATATATTTTAACTATAAAGTGTATATTTTAATAATAATAATAATAATAATAATAATAATTAGAAGTAGTAGTAGTAGTAGTTATTTTTATTTATTGTGAAATTAATTATTTATAACAATTTCATATTATACAATTTTACTATTTATTTTTATATTTATAATACACCAAATAATATGCATTTATATGTTACATAATACATTTAGAATATGATTACTACTTTTATTATTTATTATTAATGACTCAAAAAAGACACACACACTTTAAATTTTGTTAAATCAACCAACAGGAATGTATATTAGGCATATATATATGCTAATATAAATGCTAATTATACATCATGATTAATTGCATGCAAAATATCTTTAATGTATATATGATTGTATTGTGTATATTTAATATGTATATATATAAACACACACACATGCATGTATATATTTAATCAAAATGTTGTGTTTATATAATAAATATATATATATATATATATATATACACAATTATAAACATATACAAGTAAATACATGTAAATATTTTCAAAATATTGTGTGCCTTTATATATACATAATAAAGATACACAGTATTCACACATATATAAATAATCAAAAACTTGGATTATGATTAATCCTTGCCCAGCACTATATAATTATTTATTGTATATTCATTAAGAACATTTAGAAAAATCCATCTAAATGATTATATAATTATAATAAATTTATTTATGATCAATTTATTTTAAAAATACCTATAAAATCTATTAATAAATTAATAAGGTTAATGTTTCTAAACATTTTTTTTTCTTATATGTAATCTAATTATTATAAATACTATACTAAAACTAATTATAATATAAATAATACTGATCTGGTAGATACTGACACCTTAAACAACAGACAAACACACAAATTAGCACCCTGCGATTTCAGTCGATAGGACACAAACTCCTTCGAACGGTTGCAGAAACCCTGATGGCAGTGAGACAAAATCCATAAAGCACTGCACATTTATAGAAACGATCGGCCAGTCTCACCGAGTACATCTTGGCTCTGTTCCTTCTCTATTCTCATCGCCGCCTGTCTCAGCAGATCTCCCATGAGGCCTAGCAACTGCCGGCGGGCGTTATAGGCTTGTCTCTCATGCTTGTTGAGGGCATGGTACGGGGTGTGGGCCATGCGCTGGTTCTGGTGGGAAAGCAGAACCGGTCTGATGAGCGGAGCGTAATTGGTTGAGGTGATAAATGAGATTTCAGCTGATCTGGAACACAGGATGAACGGGCGATGAAAAACTGCACCTGTTGGAATGCGTTGTGCGCATAATCCACGACTGTTCCCACAGCGCACCTGCGGCCCTCGCCCACCACGACAGGCATGAGGATGTCAGCGCCTGCTTTGATCAACTTCTCCAGCTTAACCAAGTGAAACAGAAACAAAGAGAGTGCAGTGATTAGAAATAACTATATTTCTTTTTCTCTATTTACTAGATTGACAAGCCTCTGAGGTGCTAAATTGATCCTGAACGTGACTCGACTGATAATTCATCCTGAACTTGTTAGGAAAGACATGAATGGGCATATGTTTTCTGCAAAACATTACATGCATAACATGGCCTAATGTATCAGGGGATATATACTGTCATGGCCAAAAATACTGGCACCCTTGGTAAATATGATCAAAAAAGGCTGTGAAAATGAATCTGCATTGTTAATCCTTTTGATCTTTTAACAATTTACAAAAATCTAACCACCAAAAAACCTAAATAAAAAGGTTTCGTCTGTTATTTCTATCTTATGAGGTAGCGTGTCAGTTGGAAATATCAGTTTACATTTCCAAACATTATTCTTGTCATTAATAATCCAGTGAGATTATTGTCTGCACAAGGAGTCTGACAACAGCCAGTGCTCCACACAGAGATGTGATCTGATCATCATCCAGTCTTACATGAAGTAACAGAACAAACTGAGACAGACTCAATTCAGAAGAACTTCTCCAAGATGAAGAAAAAAAACCTACCTGCAAAGCTACCTGAAAAACTATGGGAAAGTGTGCCTCGGAACAGAAGCTGTTTTACCAAAAGCTGCAGATGTTGGAGAGATAATTTGCTCCATAAGAATTTCTAGGGGTGCCAATAATTGTGTCCAAAGTGAATTTGAAAAAAACATTTACTTCATAATGACATTTCCTCCATTTTAAATTCTTATTATCCAATGAAAGGTTAGATTTTTGTGAATATTGTAAATAAAGGTATAAAAAGATTAAAAATGCAGATTTATTCATTTTCACAGCTTTCTTTGACCTTCTTTGAAGGTGATGAGATTTTGGCCACGACTTTATTATTTTGTTTTCTATCTGCAGTTAAAATAAAAGTAAATAAAATATTTCTTAAAATATATATTTTTCATTATTTTATTATTATATTTTTCATTTTTTTCTAACCATATTAAAAACATAGGCTGTGACCCTTCTAAGTAAAATGGTTAAATTGAAACAAGTAATTAAATTCATATTCATCAGTCTCGATTTGAATGATGAGAATAATTCATTTTAATGTTACAAATATCAAAAAGTAATGTCACTGTCACAAAAAAGTGACAAATTTTTCCAGTTTCTACTGAGTAACATTTTTTATTGATGAATACAGGTGATGCTGTAATAGCTTAAAATGTCCAGCATATATTCAAATAATGTTCTATTAAATCTATATTATGAAATGTATTTTTACAATATAAAAAAATAAAAAACACACACATATATATATATTTACATTTAATTGAATGCATAACCTTATATATAAATAGAACACTTTTTTTATTAAAAACTATTACCTTTAAAGCTATCCTTCTATTTTTATAATAATTTAGAATTAATATAAAATAATAATGTTCTATTATTCCATATATTGCACAGTTGTTTTCAATTATTTTAAATATAATTATTATTATTATTATTATTGAATATAAGGAAAACAATATAAATCTGTCAACAAATATGCCTAACTAAGCCTAAAATATAACATATTTTGACTTTTTACTTTGCAATGCATAGTGCAACTACAGAGCAACACCGCAGGAAGAGATTTCACATATGCACAGTCACGTGTTTTCCCATGGGACTACGTAGGATTAGTTGAAGAAGATCACCAGCTTGACTTGGTTGCGTGGATGTGGTCCACGGTCGTAGCTGATGTTGGCAAGGGCACAGAGAGCGCTGCCCACATGACGAGTGAGAGGAAGATTAGGATCAGCCCCTCCAGCAAGCAGTTCATCCACAGCCTGAGAAAACAGTGTTAATATACACGGCACGTCGACGCAATGCCATAGAGTTCTCACCCTCATCCTTCAGTAATGACTTATTATTCCACATTCATTCTGTGCCTTTTCAATAGACAGCATTTAATTACACCATAAAAGATGATTCCTTGCAAATAGCAGCACTACAAATGATTCAGTCGGAAGAAGTGATGTCAGACATGATTACATACAAGGTCGTTGCCGCTCGCGATGGCCAGAGATAAGGGTGAGTGGCCACTCCACACATCGTTGGCATTTGCGTTATGAGAAAGAAGAAGTGCCACAACATCTCTAGCCTTCTGAAAGAAAAATAAGGCTTATTTTTATTATAATTCACAAATTCCAAAGCAAGGAAATTACAATTCTATGGTATTAATACTTTTATATACGAAAATCATGGAGTATCATGTCGTTTCAATGTATATACAGAACAGATCAAAAGTTTCTATTAAAAATCAGCAAAAATGTTAATTATTTTATCAAAATTAGAAGAATCATGCATGATGCATATTATTGTTTATTTAGCACTGAACTGAATAAGATCTTCGACATAAAATATGTTTACATAGAGTCCACAAGACAAAATAGCTGAATTTAGAAACATGACCGTGTTCAAAAGTTTACATCCCCTTGATTATTAATACTGTGTTGTTTTACTGTTTGTAACACAATTTTTTTCATTTGTCCCCATCTTTCAGGTCTCACAAATTCTTTGGTTTTCTAGCATTTTTGTGTATTTGAACCTTTTCCAACAGCGACTGTATGATTTTGAGATCCATCTTTTCGCACTGAGGACAATATGCAGGGACTCAGAGGGGGGTGAAAACTTTTGAATTTGACGATCAGGGTCAATTTAACTTATTTTGCCTTCTGAACTTCTGAAAGGCAGTACTAAATGAAACAAATATGATATTTAGGCAAAATAAGAAAAATGTGTACAATTTTGACCTCAACTATATTGAATTCTTACTAGATATTCGCTGTCTCTTTGGCAAGCCACATGTAGTGGTGTCCTCCCGCCTTCCTGAGGAAGTTCAACAGGGGCTTTGCTGAATTTATCCAGGGGTCCAGAGGCCATGAGATGCTGATTGTTAAAGGGCTCAAACATGTCCTGAGGGTTTATGTTTCTTTGATCAGAGATAAATAAAAATTTGTGATGCAATATATTTACACAAAACTTTTACTCAGACCTTATCAAGCTCATAGACTTCATGGGCATCCTGAGCTTTGACGTCAGGATCCGCCAGGGCGTGCAGGAGGAGCTCTGTGATTTCAGGACCCTCTGCTCCAGGTAAACCCGCTGCTATGTGAAGAGGATACAGACCCTTTTGCTGACGTGAGCACAAAAAGAAGAAATAAAAATCAGCAAACAGATGCTTTGCTGTCAATATTTCATTAAAATGTAGTGATTAGTATTTTGTTAGTAAGAATCTTTTCAAATATTAGTATTATCATTTATATTTTATATTGTTATTTTAAATGCATTGTCAATATTTACACATTACTAATATTATTAATATTAGATTCAATTATTTATGAATTACAAATTACATTGTTGTCAATATTTATGCATTTTAAAAAATGAAATGAAATGAAATATACCTCTGGAAGTAGAGGTATGTCTGTACGAGCCCCACACTCCAATAGACGACGGACACCCTTGACATGGGCAGCTTTGATAGCCAGAAAGATGATGGGCATGGGGACGGTAGAGGCGTTCGGGTCTGCTCCTCTCTTCAAAAGAAGCTCAATTGTAGTCCATCGATTCCTGTGTCTGTCAGATCAGACAATCTCCAATTACAAAGCAACAACTTTCCAAATAATAGCATTAACAAACAATAACTTGCACATTATCCACCTTTTTCCTAAGGTAAAATTGCCGCCATTTGTAAATTCTATGTGTCTAGCTTCCAGTCTCAACAGCGTCCAGATATTTATAGCTGTACAAAACTATTTGACATTGAAAATTGGTGTGTTTTACCATAATCTTATCTTAGTTATGAACACACTGGTTTGTAGTGCAAACAGTTTACTACACGTTATTCTCCTCGTTATTTAACTATAGCGTCTAATGAACCAGAAGCCTCACCTATAACTTCTGCATTGAAAAAAGGTTGCGTTAAAAAAAAGATACTTCAAGCCAATTTTTAAAAATCTCATTCTCATTGCTAAATCAAAAATATGCATACAGTATTATTGCTGGCAATCATTGCGTTTAATTATGAGCTCTTCAAAAAGGAGATTTTTTTTAGACTCTCACTTCACTTCACCTCAGCAACCAAGTCAAACGAGTGTGAAAACAGTACAAGTGATGAGGCAGTTTTAGTAGAACAACAGTGAATTGAGCTCAGATAAGATGTTGTCAGGTCATATGTCAATAAAAACTAATTTTCCTGCTCTTCAGTTGCACATATAAATACAGTGGTGACCGTAGCCTGTATCATTTCATTTTAAAACTCAAATGAATCTACAAGCACACATGACAGATTCTTATCACATTCAGCAGCGGCAGCTCTTAAAGTAATAGCAGCCAACTAACCTATAAACCAGTTGATATGACGTCTATTAATCATAAAACAAAAGAAAACTTTTATAGCTTTAAAGATTAATCCATATTTATCCATGTTTCTGTGTATTCCCTACTTGCTAAAGGGCAAAGGTTACAATTACAATTACGTTCACTTAAATTAGAAGCTATCATTTTTTCAAGTCTAATAAATGCTTTGTTAAAATTAATAGTTCTCAATTATACTGCAATGGTGAATGGCTATAGTCAAGGGATAAATATTAGTGAACAAAAAAAAACAAATTCCTTGAGACATCGGTAGTAGTGGTATCAATGATACTTCAGTCATAAAATAAGATGCAATTAAACAAATATTAAAAACGTATCATCTTTGCTGTTAGGGTTGAATGTGAAATTATTGTAATATAAAAGTATATTTAAAAAACTTTAATATTACATGGGAAATCATGATTAATTAGTTGATTTTTAATTGATTAACAGCACTAATGTATATATTAAAGCATAAAGTATTAATATTATATTTTTATATAACATTAAAAATAAAATAATTACACATTTGTATTGAATTTAATTACATAAAACTTTTAAAGACCTCATTTTCCTTTATTTATTAAAGTATTATTAAATAGGGTAGTAATATCATATATATCTTAATTGTAATATCTTAATATTACTTTATTATTATTATTATTAAACAAAATAAATTTATTCACAGAAATATGCTTAGTTGTCATGAAAATCAAAAATTATATATTTTTGATTTTATATTACATACATTATATGTATTTTTGTGAGATTCAGGCAAATAAAAAAGTAGGAATTTATCTACTAACTCTGTCTTAAGAAGTGCAATCTTCCGGACTGTCTCCTGGGTGTCTGTCGGAATCACTGTTCCTGTCTGGCACAGGATCTCAGCGCTCTTCTGCAGCATCTCCTCTGTGACGTCAATGTGAAAACTAGCCATAGAACGTGCAGAATCAAAACTAGATTCCTCTGATCTGATGCTCCTCTCCAGATTTTCATCGGTCTCCAGGTTTGTCACCTCTTCCTCAGAGTTAACGACTGTCTTTGCTTCCATCCGCTGCCACGTTACAGAACCCACTAGAATTTGATCATCAAAGACTTGAATAGGTCTTGACATTATAACATGTGATTCTTCTGCCGGTTTGTCTTCTTCACGTTCAAGTTGAACAACTTCCTCCTTTTTTGGGTCTGTATTCTCATGGATTTGATGAAGCTGAGCTTCTTCAGAGCTGCTGAGGCCTTCTGGTTGGTCAGGCTCATCTTCATTTATGTCCTCGTTTCTTTGCTCTTGGGCTTCAAGTTTCTCCAAGTTATTGAGGTTCTCTGGTTCAAGACTTTGGTCAATTTGGTTGCTTTCTCTTGGTGTCTCAAATGTCTCTTGGCCGCTTTCATCTTTGGGTGTTTCTGTCATTGGATCTGGAGAGGATTCATGGGAGACGTCTTCCAAAGGCTTGATCTTTAGTGTAACGGACACAAAAAGGAAGGGGCAAGAAACGAAGAAGAAAAATGATCTGAAAAACAAAAACAAACCAAAATACCCATAATGTATCCCAATCTTCCTCTCTGTATTATTACCTGTGGCTCTGGGCTGATATTCACTCGCTCAGCCAGCGTCTCATGTAAAGACTGAAGCGGGTAGTAAAGGACATGACAGACAGCCAGAGCAGACATGCCTTCATCATTTAACTTGTCAACATCGGCCCCACTGTCCAACAGCATGTGGATGACATCATCATGGCCATTAACCTGCACAGAGACACAACAAATTATTGTTCTTAAAGATCTGAAACCTGTAGTTTATGTATCCAACGTTTCTTCACAACTGTGAAAAATAAAAAGCAATGCTGCCACCTTCTGGCAAATATTAGACACTATTTTTGTGGCAAAAATGCTCGAAGAAAGAGTGTTCTGTCACAAACTAGACATTATGCCACAAAAAAAGCATGCATATAGTGTTTTTTTTTATTATTAATTAATTAATTAAATACATTTTTACATTTCAGACTGTTAGATTGTATCATGCTAAAATCGTAGCTTACCGTAGCTGCTATGAGAGCCGTATGTCCCTGTGCCTCGCTCACGTCAGGATGGACTTTTCCATCTCTGAGGATTCGATAAACATTCCTGCATTCACCATGTGACGCTTCCTTGATCAGTTTCTCTGAGTTCAGCTCCAAGGGACCTTTGGGACCGAATTGAGTCCTGTCCATATTTAGCACTGCAGCGACATCCCAGTCTAATGTGTCCTCCTCAAATCTGCAGGGGAAAGTCAGTATGTAAGTTAGTTAATTAATTAGTCAAATTGTTAGCATTAATACATTTAATATAAATTTAATTAAAATAAAATAAAAGGCTCTTCAGGCAAATATTGATAAACATCAAATGTATTTGAAATGAAATGAAATGAAATAAATTAAAATACTATCACAGTCAAATGTTGACAAACATTGTTCACTTTTTAAAGTATTTAAAATAAAATAAAAAAATATAAATAAAACAAATAAAATAAAATGTTACCTTCACGTCTTCTGCAAAATATTAATTAACAAAAAATTAATTAACAGTAAAATGAAATAAAATAGTAAAAAGTAGAATTACTCTAAAAATAATTAAATAATTAACATGATTACATATATATTTATATATATTTTTTATTTTGTTTTTGTTTTTTTAAGTGCATTATGTCAATGTTAATTGAAATTATTGAAATAATATAACATACATTTCAAATATTTGTAATCTAACTTGTTCATTCCAAAACAAAATTTACGTTGTACTAGATTACATTTGTATTATTTACTTACTTCAAAAATAAAATATACTCTAAAATATAAAAACAATTAAATAAAATTCAACAACAACAATAATAATAATTCTTATAATAATAATAATAATAATTTATTAGCATATTATTGTTTTGAAAATCTTTTGCAGATTATATTATTATTCTTATTTATTTATGTGAATTATATGTTTTCATTCTAATTAATTGCCAGTATTCATAAATTTTATTTGATTCCATTTAAAATTAAAAATAAAATAAAACATTGGTAAACAACCCAGGTTACAAAACAACAATCTTCTTACCTGTGTCTCTGAATGTGCGCATTCATGCGCTGTTGTAGAGGCAAGGTTCTCGATAGTGACGTCTGCTCTGTGTTGATGTCATTTGTACCAAAAAAGTGAAGGTCCAGCTCCCGGCGTAGACGTCTGGGGACGGGCAGATGGTCTGAATCTGTGGAATATCTCTCAATGTTTGGAGGCCGGATGAACCGGTCCTCATCCTCAGATAGACTCTGATCGCTGTCTCTACTTAACTCCATTTCTACAGGAAACTGAGGTTGTTTCAGGTGTTTCTTAGGCAGTTTACTCATGTGTTCTGGGAAGTCCTCGAGACTGAAGCCACCCTCCAGTGTGGTGCAGAGTCGCAGTAGCCTCTCTCTATGCCAAAGGCCCACATCCTGCCGCCCATCAGGGTATGTCATGACCCCAGGGCCGAAGCGTTCATCAACATGATACAGACCCTGCAGATGAGTAGAAGAGATTTTGTTTCATTATCTTCTATATGAGGAAAATAGCCTTATTGTTAGTGAGCTATGGATTATTCACCTCAAAAGTTGATCCGTCCGGGAAAACTTGTATTCCGTATCCCTCTTTTCTGTTCAAATAAAACTTTCCTGTGTATTTGGATCCATCAGGCCAGGAATACATGCCTTTCCCATGCCGGTAATCCTTAAAAAATGAACCTTTATGGAACTGAATGAAACATGAGAATTTGGTGTCAAAGTGAAGTGGTAAAACAAAATTAAACAGATAAAAAGGACCTGAAAATCATATAGGCTATGTATATGACTTCAACTAAAACTAAATATTATATGAGCACATTTTCTTTTACAGTGTTTCTCAGTCGCTTTGGTGCGTTTCTCAGAACACTATTAACATTTGCACAGCAGTTAGTGCATTTCTCAAAACAATT
>JAUCMS010000049.1:5401815-5430302 GCA_032357445.1 Enteromius radiatus
GAATGAAGTGATTCATTAAAATGAACCATCCAAATGAATCAAATCTAGTTTTTGAACCAGTTCACTCCATCAGAATGAAGTGATTCACTAAAATGAACCATCCAAATGAATCAAATCTAGTTTTTGAACCAGTTCACTCCATCAGAATGAAGTGATTCATTAAAATGAACCATCCAAATGAATCAAATCTAGTTTTTGAACCAGTTCACTCCATCAGAATGCAGTGATTCACTAAAATGAACCATCCAAATTAATCAAATCTGGTTTTTGAACAAGTTTGTTCTTTCAGAATGAAGGGATTCCCTAAAATGAACCAGAAATCAAATCTAGTTTTTGAACTAATTGATGAATGAAGCAATTCACTAAAATAAACCACCCAGACCAATCAAATCTGGTTTATGAATCAGTTTTTTCGCTTTTGAACAAAGCTATTTGCACAGCTGCCCAAACTAAGCAAACTAAAATGAATAATCTCTCCCCTCTCTCTTGATTTGCTAGAGAAAATATCTCAACAGCTACTGTGAATCTTTATGAACATGTTCACTGTGAAGAACTATCTGAACAAAGAAATTCATTACAGCAAATCCCACAAATGAATCGATACACTGGAATGAGTCACCATGGTGTCATGCTAAATGGCTACAATAGTAGTCACTGCTGAAGAACTACAGTACACTCTTGAAAAACAGATACTTGCACTCCTCGAACATGTAGTTAAGCAAGCTTTATGTTCATTTACGTACTTTCTTCTCAATATTGCAAAAGTGTAGAACTTTTGGCATCGCTATAAACTCGGTTAAAATGAAGATGACTACTTTCGTACCTTCCAGGTCATCGATGGATTTTTCCAGTTTGGCCACTGTCCTCTCTGCAAACTCTGCACGGGTCTCGGCCTGAAAAACACAATACGGAAGACATTCGGGATGAGAAAGAGCAGCTTATCTCTGACCCGTGTCTCATTTATTGCCTTCTTTACCTCCTTCAACTTGTCACTAAGAACTTTAATTTCCTCTTCATACTTGTCTTCTTTTTCTGAGTACTGAAACATGCAAAAAAAGACAGATACAGCAAATATGAATAAGAACTTTAACCGTCAATTACTGTCTTTTAGTTTCAAAGTGATTTAGTCGAGCGATGATTATTATAGAGGTCTGAAAATTGTGACTTTGTGAACATTAGCAGATAAAAGAGAGATGTTGACTTACTTTCTCTGCCTGAGCCTCTAGGGATTTAAGGTTGTTGGTAACGTTTTTCAATTCCTCCTCTAAATCACTAGCTTTGCTGGAAGCGTTTGAGAAGAAAACAATGTTTAACTGGTCGAGCAACAAACATTCGCATCTTGAAGTGTGAGAACAGAAGTGTGAGACTAGGCAGATGATACCATTCAGCGACTTCGGCTCTCTCCTCGGCTCGCTCCAGCTCCCCCTCGAGAATCACCAGTTTACGGGCCACCTGTAGCAGAGATGACGTTCAGGTGAAGACCATGAAGCTACACACCTAGAAGCGTTGTTCCTTCAGGCGCTCGTAACCTACCTCTTCGTATTTGCGGTCGGCCTCCTCTGCGATATGTTTGGCCTCCTTCAGCTGCATCTCCTGGATCTCCATCTTCTCCTCGTCCTTCATGGCACGGTTCTCGATTACCTTCATGCCTCTGGAGGTGAAACAAGCAGTTAGTGATTAGATTATCAATTGGAGATGTTGTTGATGAGCTCTTCAGTGAACATTCTGCAGGAATTTGCTGAGTGTTATTTCATAATTAACAGCACTCCCGTGGACCTGACCTCTGGAAATGCGAACTTACCAATTAATTTCCAGGAGCTTTCCAGGAGTTGTTTGTGACTGCTACATAAGATTTATTAAACACTGATTCAGATAAACTTGCTAAAACAATTTGTGCCTAGATGTAACATTGTGATTTCCATGGATGGAATTTCTGAAAATTCCATAAAGACCCTTTAACATCTGAAGAACCTTTCAGTTTCACAAAAGGTTCTTTGTGGCAAAAGAAGGTTCTTCCGATTCTAAAAAGTTAAGAAAGAGTTGGTTCTTTAAAGAACCTTTGACTGAATGGAACCAAAAATGTTTCTTCTATGCGCTGTGAAGAATTTTACATTGTGTAACTCCGTTCTGAAATATTTAGTATTAATATTATTATTCATATATTTCTTTCAATTATATCAACAATAAAAGGGTTAGGTCTTCACTTGAGAGAACCATTACCTCTCAAACAGGGTTAAAAATAGCTAGCTTTTTAGACATTGAGAAATAAATTTGACCACACATTGTTCACACACAGCCTCCAAAACCTTCTTTGGTCACATCTAACATCTAATATATTTGCTTGTGGATTGTTTTCCACTGAGTTAAAGATGTTCTGGTCCACCAGAGGCATTTAGTTTGTACCCGAAGCAACACAGCTATTCATTCCTTCCACCATTATTTCAAAATTAAAAGTTTTCCATTGACCTCTCGCTCTCGTCTGCTGCTTTCTCCGCCTCTTCCAGTTTCTGCAGTGCAGTTGCCAGCCTCTCCTGAGCCCGATCCAGTTCCTCCTCCACCAGCTGAATCCTGCGGTTCAGGCCCGCCACATCACCCTCAGCCTGATGACAAAAAAGTCAAAGGTTACTTATATACAATTATATTCAAATATACATGCGGCTTATAAAATGATGTTCTAATATATTTCTGTCTGTGGGGATTCTCAAGATGAAGGCTTTTTAAAATTTGTATTTATTTATTTATTTGTTTTTTTGCACAAAGCACAATCAACTGTGACAGAAAAAAACATTTTTACAGCCTTTACTACCACCACCCGTTGTGATTCAAACAAAGATTGGCCTCAGAATGAGCACAATGGTGCCTCTGTGACATTTCTCGGATTTAAAGAGACCTCACAGCCAAACTGCCCAGTTATTGGACTGATAATTGCAACTATAATTATGACAAATATCAGCATGGCTCTCTCACAGTGCAGACGCTCAACTGAGCGAGCAAGCGATTCTCTCAGAACGGTAGGAGGATCTCGCAGCCAAGAAACTGCATCTGGGTTTAAACTTTAAGAGGAGACAGAAAAACAGGGCATAGGGGAAAAGTTAAGAGGAGTAAATCGTCCATTTTCTGATTGCATCTTTGTTTTGAGTCAGAGCTGCTGCTACGGACTCCTGCTGCTTTCTTTAAGGTCCAATAGACTATTTGGAACATGAAAGGTAGGAAATGGATCAAGGCTGTCGTACCAAACTACTTTCAAGTTGTTGTTTTTTTATAACTAGTTTGCTACTGGATAACATAAAAAGATCTTTAATAAAAAACAAAAATGAATGTAATAAATCACAATGACTTAATATAAATAGAACTTTATAACTTTTTATATGTGTTCAATGTGACTTTATGTCTACAAATATATTTTTTTCTTATAATAACTCACAATTTCTCACAATTGTGACTTAATTGCATATGTCACAATGCAATATATATATATATATATATATATATATATATATATATATATCTTGCATTGCGACAACTTTCAATCCAATTTAAACTATAAAAACATTTTATTTTTCACAATTAAGAGGAATAAAGGTTCAATTGCAAGATATAAAGGTAAATAATTGCAACCTTTTCTCATAATTGTGACTTTATTCAAAATACAACTTTATATCTCACAGTTATGAGAAATAAAGTTACAATTGCGACGTTTTATGTCAAGATATAACATTTCTTATAGCTGCGACTTCTCACAAATGTGACTTTATCTCAAAATGCAATTTTATATTTTTTAAATGTTTGATCTTATCTTGCAATTTGACTTTGTATCTCACGAAATGCCATTTTCATATGCTATTCAATATCGGCATCATTAAAGAAGGGGTCAAATAAACATTTATTCACACATATTTCACCGAGACATCAATGGAGTAGGAAGTTGACCCCCTTTCGAATAAAAGAGAGCCAGAGAGGGGAGGAGAAAAATGCACAGGAAATGGACACACTCCACATCCTCTCCCCTCCCAAAATGCTCATTCAGTTCAGGGTCAGGATACTCCCTCATGAGCCATGCCCTTTCCTTAGTCACCGCGTTCCCTGGCTGCTTTAGATGCAAGCCATATATGGTAAAATAAGCTCTGGAGAATGCTAGCAGTGAAGTGCCAAAAAAAGATTTAAAGACTAAAGAAGAGCAAAAAAAAAACCCAAAACAGCCATATTTTATTGAAAAGTGTCTGGACGCAGCCTTGAACATTTATCATGTACCAAACGAACCCAAACGTCCATATGTGTGATATGAGACACCGACATTCCCAGATCTATGGATTCCCAGGCCCATTTAAACGACAGCTCAACCAGATCTTGTTAGAGCCGCTGTGGCATCCGTATCCAATTATACGTTTAGGGTCGAAATGTGGGGGAATCACCTGGGACTAGTGTCTACTTCCTGAGGCACAGTGCTATTGTATGTGACACTGAGCAAACACCAAGACGAACCCTATCAGTGTAATGACCTTTCTACAGGCTGATATTATGAAAATAAGGCTTATCGGATGAAAATGAACAGTGGAAATTAAACAAAGACTTATGTTTAAGTTTGTATTTTAGAGAATTTACTGTTAAAAGAGCCAAAGAAGGAGTTGCAGATGCGAAATGATTGGAGGTCTCTCACCAAACATAAAGAAAAGCAGAAGATTGTTGGAGTATTGTAAAGTAAGTGACCACTGGTGTGACTAAACTTTGAAAAAGTTATGCAAAAGAGGTCTTGATATCATTTTTAACACCATGGGAACACATCAATGCAAATTTGTGAAGCCTAATGGTTTATGTGCAGGCTTCACCATATGTTTCTGGTCATGTTCTTGACTTTTAACCTCAATGTGAATTATGACCTACATAAATTAGGACCATGATGGAGAGGTCATTGGTCACGTCATGACCAAGTCCAGCAGCATTCTGTCACTCTAAGGGTGGGAAAACTCCTACTTATGAAAGCAAAGTCAGCAAAATTGGTATTACAAGCATATGACTCAATGCCACATAAGAGACAGAATGAATTGATGTAGAAGGATGGGACCAAAAACCTCCCTAACATTTCTTAACCTCTCCATTAAAAGTAAAAGTCAACAGGTTTTAGACAAAAGATGCACTATTGGTCCACAAACACTTAAAGAACTGGACTTTTCTTAAGCAGTGCCAGCTTCCTGTGTATCTGCATGGTCATCTGAATACGAAGAGGGTCCAGAGGAAACTCCAGTGTGGAGCAAGAGACAACATCCTGACTCAGTTCCTTTGGGAGCCATGGATGGGACATCCTTTGGGTCTCTCAGGAGTAGAGCAAAATCTAATGTTCAACGAAAGATCTAACAATTCTTCATTGTGTAAACCCTGGGAAGCCTAGGAACATTCACATTTCCTAAAGTTAAATACCATTCAGATGAGAACAAACAGACTGTAGGGTTCTGGCCATGTTTCCTTATAGCAGCTTGAACATTAAATGCTCCACAAAGGATGAGTCAGAAAATTTCATAAAATGAAGCATCTAATCCACCAGGGTCTGTGGGGGAGAGGGCTTCCTTGACAAGCATTTTCATTCCACGGAAAAACGTACTCGCATACAACATTTCGTCATATTCTTCATCTAAATAAGGTGGTCTTATAAAAAAAAAAAAAAACATTATTAATTAGGTTTAAATTAATTTTGAATTTTGATTACAACAATAGATTACTTAGAAATCACTCCTAACTGCAATAACTACCATTTTTTTCTTAGTTGTTCTTTCCTGTTGGATAGATAGTTTAATGGTTGTATGAAGTAAGTCCCTCAGACCAAAAACGTCAAATAGGGAAGAAATATCTCATCTATAGAGATAGACAGATATTTCATCTATAGAGATAGATAGATTGTCTTTAAGTACTTAACAGATATACCTAAACAGATAAAAACGTTGCACTTGCTACTTAAAATAAATAAATTGTTAATTTTGTCAAGTAAAATGGTTTGTAAGACTAAAATAACAGTAAAAATGGTGTAATAAACTTGCATGAGAAAACACTGAGGCCTAACAACTGCTCAAAAGCAGATTTGGGGGTCGGACTGTCCCTTTGGACCAACGCCTTTCATTCCACAACCTCACGTCTGCATCCAGGTCTCGCTGTTCACCTAAACATACAATTATAGTCTTCAGAGGAGCCCGGGAGCTTTTTATAGACGCTTGTGCTCACAGAGGGAGCGCGTAGAAGAGTCCGGATAGTGTAAAGACGATATGTAAGAAGAAAGAAATAAGATTTGTCTCACTTTCTCCCGGAGCTCGCGCTCATTGTCCAGCTCACGCTGCAGAACCAGAGCTCGATCTTCTGCGTCATCCGCCTGCTGCTGCAAAGTCTGAATCTTTCTCTTCACTGCGTCCAAAGAAGTTGCACCTGTCATTTTAGATACTTTATTATATTATATTTGCTACTAAAAAACGAAACAAACCGCGACTTTGGTCAGGAAAAAATAAAACAACGGAAAACTTTTCACAAGGCTCTAAAAAATAAATACGTCAAAATATAACGCCTAAAAATATATATAATCCTGAATACAGGGGTGTTATAAAACGGAATGCTAAGGTACTTGGATGCCCAGTGCAAAAAAAAAAGGAAAATAAAAAGTAGTGAAAACGACACGAAATGTGCAATCCCAAATTCTTCCCAGTCCGGATCAATACAAAACGGTTCAGTGAACAAAAACGTCTTCGCAGGAGGTTATTTCTGTCTCATGGAGTCATTGGAATGTGAGAGAATGTAAGGAGGCAGAACTTCTGCAGGAAAGTTTCAATGTAACAGTGAAAAAGTTAGGTCCATGTGACGTCGCGGTGGGCGGGGCGTACACTGAGTCACAGTTCAGTCTGATTTTATGTTAATTACGTCTGTGTATAAAGTTTGACAACTCTGATCCATAGAAAGAAGTCGTTTTTGTTTTTTTGTTTTATATTTACTCGTCGTTTTTCTTAATGTTTTGGTAAATAATTAAATTCCTTTATAGTACACTATAAAAGTATTTTTAACAGAAATGTTAAATGCAAATACATTAATTAAGCCCAAGTAGACGTTTCAAGAAAGCTCACATTAAAAATCTTTAATCTTTAGCAGTTATCATATTAATGAAGATACATTATAACATTTTCTGAATAACCTAACATCATTTTGCATCCCTCTTGTCAGTTTTCTACCCAAATTCTGTTATTTCTACCCAATCTGTCTATTAAAATAACTTTAGCTGATGTTGCTTAATGCATTCCGGTTAAATCAATCATATTAAACAATATTTTTGAATAAGATGTTTTAGATTTTCACATAACTGACAGTCTATGCATTTATTTTAAAGCAAACAAAATTATACATCTAATCATATCAAAGTTTTGTTACCATGCACTTAATTTGTTAATAGTTTGTTTTTCATTTCAACCCTTAAAATGAAAAGTATAATCAAAAGGCGAAATGCACTTCTCGCTGCAGGTTGTGACTTTGCCGCGACTTAATAATTCAACATTAATAATTAAACGCAAGATTTCAATTACAGACCCCACAATTAAAACCCCCAGTTCTGACCTTAAACAGCATTTCATGTGTGACACACTTTCCTCAGAAGTGTGCTTTTGTTCTAAAGACGAGCCAGCATTGATTTCATTAGTCACAGGAGTGTGGCCCTCTATGTTTGCTTTCGCTGCATTCTTGGGATTCCTGGGCTGCTACATGGCAACCAAAGTCCCAGTCTCCCCTGCTGTTCACTGACTTATCAGTAACAGGCCTCAAAAATCCCTCGCTCATTGAGAGTATCTTACTTCTGTGGCATTGCGAATGCAGATGTATAATTAGTTTACAGTTTCCTCTTAATGCATGACATGTGGTAGGCTTGTCTGGAGCACATTTTCAGGGCAACGCTCCAAGGATCTCAAAATGTGCTCGCATACCCAGTTTAAGGCCTCTCAGCCTGCCTTAAAGAAAACTAGAAAGTGCTACAGGAAATTAATCTTATACTCAAAAATACATTTGCCCTCTTATTAAATAAAGTTGGAGGTTACGGTTTGTCTTGTAATGGTGTTTTGCGGTCAACGACAACATCTCTCTTTAAATGGATTTACCCCCATGCTGGAATCATTAAGGATTCACAAACAACCGATTTGCCCCTCCTCGGCTTCCTTCTCAAACTATGCAGTCATTTCCTTTGAGGTCACATTGTGAGGAGTAACCCGAGCTTATCAGAGCAGAGGACAGGATGGACCCCTTCAGAACCACGCAGGTGTGATTACGGCAATTTTCTCAATCATCCCAAGGCCAAACGCGTTTCTACAGGTGAAGCATTATGTGCTTCATTTGGGCTTCAAGGAGTAGTTCACCCAAAAATGAACATTTGCTGAAAATGAACTCGTCCTCGTGAAAGTTTGTTTTTGCATTCGAACAGATTTGGAGAAATTCTGCATTATATCACTTGCTCGCCAAAGGATCCTCTTTAGTGAATGGGTGCCGTCAGAATGAGAGTCTAAACAGCTGATAAAAACAACACAGTAACCCACAAGCAATCAACATGACTCCAGTTCATTAATGAATGTCTTGTAAAGAGAAAATAAGTATGTTTGTAAGAAACATATCCATTATTAATACTGTTTTCACTTCACAAGGTGTTACCTGATAGATCAGAGTCATTGTGTGGATTGCTTATGGATTGTTTGGACTCTCATTCTGACGGCACCCATTCACTGCAAAGGATCTATTGGTGAACAAATGATGAAGTGCTAAATTTCTCCAAAGCTGTTCAGATGAACAAACAAACGCATCTACATATTGGACGGCCTAAGGGTGAGTGCATTTTCAGCAAATATTCATTTTTGTGTGAACCGCTGCTTTAAAAGTCTTTAATATGTGTGTTTAAACCTGAAAATGGTGTTTTCAGAGCGATGTCAGTTTCAAAGCATCACAGAGGTAAACCTGAGGAGAAAGGTATTTTAAAAGATTCATGTCTTGTGTTGACATGTTTTATTGAGGGAAAGCTTTTTATAACCCTATAAATCTCCATTTGAAACACTTGGAAATGGTGCCGTGACCCTGAAACGGGCCAGCTGCAGTGACAGGAAGTGAAAGTATCATAACAAAACCTGAATGATTCAAGTTGTTTATCATAGAGGAATCATGTCTGATTCTGTTTTATTGAATCCTAGTCTAAAGAATGTGTCACTTACGTCAGCAGCTTTTTTCTCAGACAGTTCCAGTTTCTCTTGGGCGTCTTTCAGGGCCTCTGAGTACTTGTCCAGTTCATCTTCAGTCTGTTTGAGCTTCTTCTGGAGGCTGACCAGCTCATCATCCAGCTGTATGAGGAAGAGTGAGTAAACGGATCAGAGCACTGCACACATGACATAACTTGAGGGAATTTATCCCAGACGTCCAAACAAAAATCTGTCTGGAATGCGTATAGTAATATTATCAATAATAATCCCATCCAATATCAACCATTTATAAAAAGCTACTGTAAATGGACAAATAAGAATGATAATGAATATTAAACATATTTATGGTACCTAATATTTATTTAATTAATTATACATAATATATAGGCCTACACAATGATATATAAATCTAGGGATTTAGACATATCCAATAAATAAATAAATAAATGGTAATGCATTTTATGACTAATATTTAATAGTATATGGTGTATGATAATTGTAATATTCATTAGACATAAATTCTTTTTACTTTTGGAGTCTAATGACTATTTATGTCACGGTAAAATAATAATATAATTTTAATAATAAATAAAATGTTATTGTTGTAGTCTAGTGGTTGTTTACATTTCTAATAAAGACAAAAAATATATACATTACATGATTATTATGAATGTCATGTTTATGCATTACATGACATATAATGTTATTTATCATATTGTTATTGGTATCAAAGAGCACAACCATTTATGGTAACACTTTAGAAGTAATAAGTAATAAATGGCTAATATTCTAGTCATATGCATGCTAATAAGTAACTAGTTAAGAGACCCCATTTAAAGTAAAAGTGTTTCCCCATTTAATAATAAAAATAAAAATAAACAATTAAATAATAATAAAATCATAATAAATGTTATTATGTTATAACTGATAATAATAATAATAATAATTATGATTATTATGATTATTATTATATACACCCTAACTAAAGTGTTTAACAATTTAATAATACTAATAATACTAATTATTATGATTATTATGATTATTATTATATACACCCTAAACTAAAGTGTTTCACAATTTAATAGTAATAATAATAAACAATTTAATAATAATAATAATAATTATTATTATTATTATTATTATAATAAATGTTATTGTAATTATTATTATTTATTTTAATAATAATAATAAAGATGACATTATTATGAACCCTAAGATAAATAAAATAAATTTAATTTATAATAATAATAAATGTTACTGTAATTATAATTGTTTATTTTAATAATAATAAAAAGATTATTAGACACTTTAATAATAATAAATAATTTGGGGAGAAAAAAATCATACAGGCCTGCTCTCTATAATGGACAGATAACTGTTTTAATTTTAGTCAGAGGTAAACTGTTATATGGCAGAAACCACTCAGAAACACTTCACTATCTTTGGCTATCAGTTTGAGAGTGTCTGTTAATCTACCAGGATTCCAGACAGCCTGACCTCTCTTGTCCATTAATAACCTGAGGTGTTATGAGAGATGCAAGATGGATTAACTTACAACCAATATTAATTTAGGCTACTGAGGTATTTTTTAGAATTTGCAAAATTTCCACAGTGACTTTCTTGAGTACAGTAGATAAAACACATAGTTGTATTATTAATACACCATTATATCAATAACTGAAGTCACAATCATTGGTAAATATTTTGTTATTCTCAAACGAATGTTTATTGGGGGTTTTTCTATGTTAACCTATACAGCTTTTAACATTGAAAACATATTCATATATGGAAAAAAGCAAGATAATAAATAAATACATTAACCAAATAAACAAATGCCTTAAAAGAATTGTTCATTTTTAGGTGCAGATTGTTTAGGATTCCTTTGTAATTGTACAAAATAAGTAGGCATTGCTGTGAAAGACCCAGAATTGCAGCTCAAATGCATACTTGGTTTTCAAGTATGAGGTCTTGGCTCACTTCTCCTTGATTACAATCATACAGTCCAGCCTTGACAGACGCTATTGCCAGCACATTTGTTGGGACTCTAAAATCATTTTTCACTTCCCTATCCTCTATCTGGACTCCTACCTGAATTTCAGAGTTCTTACCTGCTTGCATTTGTCCTCAGCAGCTTTCTGTTCTGTCTCGGCCTGCTCTGCCCGGTCGATGGCATTCTCCTTGTCCAGTTTGAGCATCTGCATCTTCTTCTTGATGGCCTCCATGATTACAGGTTGATCTAGTGTCTGGGTCGAATATGAAATTCAAGGGAGCTACGAGTGAAGTGCAGTTCTTGGTCCTTCAGCCGAAAGTGTGGTCAGTCTAATGGATGCGAGGCGATTTAGGAGAGCAGAAGAATGCAGCTGATGCTGCCTGCAACCAAGAGCTGCCAGCAATGCTGGATCGCTTTACATAACCCAACCAAAGTCTAAAACCCCCCACCCGTCTCCCTATCTAACCACTTGTGAGAAGGAATGGCCTGGACCAAACACAGTCAGAAGCACTTCTCCTTATTTGGAGTGGGGCATATTGTTTTTAAAAAAGGACCAAGGGATGGAGAGGTAAGCAGTTAGGACCTCCGTCCGAATTTAACCACGTAAAGGGTGGAAGAACTTTTGTTTTGTGTTCTTGTTACACTCTTAAAAAGAAATGTTCTTTATTGGCATTGAAGATTCCACGAAGATCAAAGAATTCAAAGAATCATTCCATCCTACATAAGGCTCTTTAATTGTAGAAAAGGGTTCCTTGGTTTATAAAAAAAAATGTTCTTCACATTAAGAACAAGGATGGTTCTTTTAAGATCTGTTCACTGGAAGATTCTTTGAAGAACCAAAAATGTTAATTCAGTCAAATTGCTTCCTTTATTTTTATGACAAACAACAACAACAAAAAAAACGTATGTCTTAAGAACTCAAATATCTTAAAAATTATGGTTATGTACTTTTCAAAACCTTTTTTCCCTTATCAGTCATGATGATTTCTCATATTGTGGAAGGTGCTATTATTTTTCTTTGTATGAAGCGCTATGAAATACTCCATTCTTATTGGTCAGTCACAGCAGTTATTTTTACCATTCAAACTGCTCAACCGGAATTAAAATCACCATTCAACCTTGTCAACATTTGAAGTGGATCAAAAAAGTTATGGTTATTTTGGTTGAAAGGTTTTGAGCTGCATCAAATGTTGACTGGCGTATTCTTTTTTTATATAAATGCAATTGCCACCATCTTGGATCTCAGTTACCAAAATGATCTGAACTTCAGGCGGTGTTTCTCTGTTTATCACTTTAGGCTAAAATTATGAAGAAGTTATACAGTAAACCATAAAATAATCTTACCATATGTACTTTTAATCTGCTGGCCAATAAAATGGGCAAAACTCATGTGGGCACACATTAAAGACTACATATAATGTTTAAAACCCCACTTAGAAATCATTCGAAATCCCAATTTCGTAGACACATACATTAAAAGGAAATAAAGTAGCTTTTTATTTATTTATTTCATGCCTTGTTCAGTCAAGTCAGGCATAAAGCAAATGCACTCACTTGATTTAGAGTTTTTGAGACCAAAAGAGCTAAATGGTCAAACTGTTGGGTTTAACTGCTTTGGCACTAAAAACTAGAGCAGAAGTGCAGAATGTAACACTTTTTCCCCACTGGCTCTCTTAACTGCTATTGGACACCAGCCATTCCATTAGACCTTTCATGAGTTACAACAAACAGTGTAGTTTAGCTTCTTCTAAACTGGGTCTTCAGCTGAATTTTTTTGCTTGGAACTTGTCATTTCACACATTTTTAGTTAAACAAATGCTTGAATTCCCACCAATGCCACAAACCACAACTTTAGCATCAAGGTGGTAAAACTGCGAGACATGTTCGGCATGTACCTTAGACATACTCGTCTGTCAAACAGATGATTCACTCTCCACAACACCTGGAGGAACATTCCGGAGAAGAGCGTCCAAAAACACCTGTGCTCCAGACAGGCGGCCTTTCTGACGTTTGCTGCATGTCATCGTTACATATGACATCATAGCAATACACAGATGTTTGGCACCTGGATACCCACTCCAGTGTGCCCTGTCTTTGTTGGCCTCCCTTAGGCACTGTTGTGAGGAAAAGACGTAATGTCATTTGGCATTCGTTCAACGTTACTTACTCATGCCTGTCCCATTGAGGAAAGTATGAATGTGTGTCAAGAAGTTTAACGGACGAGTACAACACAAAGTGTACTTTGTAAAATCAGCCAATGGACAAAAGCTTGTATTAGCAGTTCATTTAATGCAGGTAAGAAATCTAAAAATGGCAGTACAACATGTTCAATACAAAATAAGTTAAAGCCAAGGCTGATTACCACATCTTCAGTTGAATCAAAAGCATTGGCTTAATTATTGGTAATTATTTAATCTATAAAGTCCTTTAAGAAAATGTCAAATTGAGTGTAAAAGAAACTGTGAGGACTCTTGTTAAATTATGGTTGGACTACTCATATACTGACGAAAAAACTTTGAAAGAGTGTAAAAATATTGAGCTGTAAACTTCTCAAGAAGTGTCAAAGGTTTAAAAAGTGTAAAATGACATCTAAAATGTAAAGTCTAAATTACCGTTTTGGGACAGACTACCAACAACTAAATAAGGAGGTAAAAAGTAAGTCTTGTTCTCTATGCTAACAAAGAAATACTAAGCTAGTTTTTTTTCTGTAGCAATTAACATGCCACAAATGCTATCGATTGAAATTAACATTCCTTTAAACTAAGCTGAATGTGTTGCAATGTTCTACATATGGGATCAATATGTACTAGTCTGGTATCCTTTCTAAAACATGACATGTCAAAAGGGAGTAGACCACACTAAACACATAGCAAACTCGCTAGGAGTGTCTCTTTTCTTTGGACACTCAAAGTAACTAAACTAAGTGCAACTAACTTATCTACATTTTTCAGTTGCTTGACAGTAGCCCAATTTTTTTGCATATAGGCCAGCATTACACACCTTTATGTCACAAAATGTTAACATTGTGAAGAAAACCTTTTCACAGGCTTGTAAAGCAAGCTACGATTGTAAAATAGCTAAACCTAACATGTGCTTAACACACACGTACATATGTTTATTTTAAACTTCCCTCTCAACTGTTGATGTATCTGTATGCTGCCTTTAAGTGCAGAACGATCTGTTCTGTGGGAAACGCAGGCATTCAGCTGGAGATAAGACAAGAGGAGATGACTGAGGGAGTAATTGTCAGTGAGAGAGAAACAGAGACAGAATATCACAGGCCCCTCCCACAGGAAACCCAAGCTCAGCTCAGCATGACCTTTTATGGTAAAAATTCCCCAAACCGCTGGCTGCCTGTCTTGGGAATAGCTGTTATAAGATATAACTCGATTTAAAGAAACAAGCGCACAAAAAGTGCAGCCACAAGTCTGAATTTAACAGTAGCAAAGAGAGAGATGCTCAAAAAACAGCCACAAATAATAGCTCTGATCTCCGAGTATGTTTAAAACGTGACAGGATAAACATGGCTTTAAAACAACAGCTAGGCTATACAGTTCACAATATCCATTGATCGCCAGTTTGCTTTATAAATCCACCTTACATTAGGTTTGGTATGAACTATGATGGTTTATTTTAACATTACATTAAAGATAATCCTCAGATGCTCCAAAATGCTAGCTCACGCCAATAAAAACACTTGAAATGCTGTTTGGCAGCAGTAAGCGCTTTGTCACTAACAGTTTTGCAAACGCTGACATTGATTCTAACTGTAGCGCTAACAAAAACTAAAGTGCCCCCTTGTGGTATAGTAGCGGGCAATGCAAGCAGTGTGGGTGCCTATTTTGATTATAAACTGCTTTTCCACGTGAACGGCTCAGATTCAGGTTTTCCAAGCCCAATTCCGCCATCTTGCGAACAAAGTAAGCGACTGCATGATAAGGTGGAGTACAACCAGTACTACATAATACAACAACAGCAGGAAATGTGACCCTGTCTAATATCTACACAGAACATTTTTTTACTTAATATACTAATGATTTTTAGCTCAGTTTGGCTCAGATGGATCAGTTTGACCCATACAATCTACTGTTGGCTATTGCTACAAATATTCTTGTGCTTCTATTGACTGGTTTTGTGCTCCAAGATCACAAATATATTCTTAGTATCACACAAAAGCATCTCTCAAACAATCCTCCTCATACAATGAACAGGCGAACCTGGACTGTGTATTTGTTGGACATTATCTCAAAGGAACTCTCAACTTTTCATATACACGGATCTAATATAAAAACTGTAAATTTACGGTGTTCAGTTTTTAATGTTGTAAAATTTTATATAATGTGATAATACAATTTTATTGAAGTCTACCATGAAGAAATAAAAAGACTACGTATCCTCCTACTTTTATAATAACCAACAGAGGGAGCAATGACTCCAAATATGTATAAAACCCTGCTGTTCTGACTATTTTCGCAACAGGTGATCTCTCAGATGTTGCACATTGCTTCTTAATTGCTGAAAAAAACAAGAATTTGTAATGGTTTTACTGGTTATAATGGGAACTGAATTGTTTATATTGTAAACTGTAGCCTTATGGTTCCTGTGGGTCTCTAATGGCATCTTCTATCGGTTGTTTGGTAAAACCACTAAATCCTAATGGAATATATCTCAAAACACACTACAGGAAACCATTCTTAATGGTTTTAATGGTTAGTAGTCAATGGTTTGTAATGGTATTTGTAGTGGAAACCATTAGTGTTTCTGTATTTGTTTCTATATCACTTGCAGCTGCATTTAGTGCAGCTGTTGGAATTACAATCTTAATGAAAAACATGAATAATCAACTTGACTAAGTAACGGAACTATTAAACTTGCCAACATAAATCTCTTCCAAATCCATCAACCTAATTTCAAAAGTTAATCCGTCCTATTCCCAGCTGAGCTCTTCACTTGCATGAAAAACATTCTTCCAGTTGCTCTATTCTCTGAAAACAAACAGAGGCCCCTGCATCCTGCCTGAAGACACGCATACGAACAGAAACAATAACTGATGTTCTCACTTCAGTTTAAAACGGACACGAAACTAGGCTCAAACCCTTCAAGCATCAGGTGACACTATATTTGCTGTTAATGCACAGCATGATAGACTGTGTTTTGCAGTGGCAGGCATCCAATCTGTGCGGCATCAGAGAGCAACCTAGAACACAACTATCCCAAGCTGTGAAAACATCCTTATAGTGTTTCTGTGGAATTTATTCTTGGAAGTGGGGGTAGTTTCAAAATATATAATAATGAAGAACCAAAAGTATTTGCCTCCAACAGACAGAGAAAAATGGAAGCGTACCAAAAACAACACAAATCATGTGGATGTGAAGTCGGTATGCTCTAATCGGAGGTATTGTGAAAGGCCAGGAGGGAGAGGTTGAACCAGCGTCTTCAGTGTGATGCTCCTGGGAGTGAAGACTTGTGAAACATTTGCAGTAGTCTGTGGCGAGGCCCCCGCGAGTTCTTGCCCATGAAAGCTGCTGCATGAGACACTTCAAGCGTCACACGGTTACGCACAAGAAGTGCACACACAGCCAAACAGACTTGTAGAGACAGGTAAATATCACAGGTGAAGGGTGACTTTAGAGGTTTCAAACTGTCTTGGCTAATCTAAAACTCTACTAAGTTAATATGTTGGTTTTAGCTTGAACAGATATATGCTCATTTTAATGGTGCACAGAGCACTAGAATAAAAGCAGGGTTCTACATCAGTTTTATGGCTACTAAGCCTAAATTAAAGTTGTTTCATGATAGTCAAGTTATATTTTAGGAAAAGTATAAAAAAAACTGTTATCTTTATTCAGTCTTTATTCCTGGAGTGACACAGCTAACAACAATTCTATAATTGGTGTCTGAAGTCTGTTACTGTCTGAAGCTCTGTTACCAAGGATAAATGCTAAGAACACGTGATACTAATGAAAACATGATTAAAAGACCTTAAAATAACCCAATGTGAGATCAGTAATAAATTCTGTTTTCCTTTTGATGTTGTTGTAACAGAGTTGACGTTCTACGAAATAATTCTTGGTGCAAGAAGTTTTTAGATTAAAATATTTTCTCAGCGAGAGCAACAGATACATTTCAGTGCTTCAGATCTTACCAGTGAGGGAGATTGACATGATTTCCTGTAACTTCCACAATTCTGAGAGATAATTCCAGCAATTTAAAGGCAAAATATGGCATGGTAACAGAATTTGCGCAATGATTTATGGACAGGATAAAAAATAATTATTAATTAATAACTTATTCATAATTTAATGTTGTAGAATTAAGTAAGTAAATATTTAGGGCTTTTATTGCACACTGATACATGGTGGAAAATAATGAATAATTTTGGACAACAAGAAATCGTGATTTTTAGCGATTTTTAATAATAATAATTTTTTTAATTTTTATGGACTGAAACATTGTATTTCATGACAAAAGAATAAAAATATGACCATTTAAATAATAATAATAATAATGACTTCGGGCAGCAAATGTACCAGCAATTATCGAATCACACACACAACATCTGGCAACACAGAACAAGATAATGGTTGGGTTGTTTTTTTGTTTTTTTAAACGGGATCCGACAAAAAATGATCCAAACAACGTTTTACAGACTGTTCCACGAGTATACAAATGTTGCATTGATTTGCAGTTTGGTTCAGCTTTTCTCAAATTACAGAGAAATGCTAACTTTACCTCTGAGAATGATGGCAAAACATGCATGTGTTATGAAGCTTCTCACTGCGTGCTTTACATACAACACGAACATGTGGCGTAACAGATGTGGCATGTGGAAAAAGAAATCTCTACACTATGCTCTGGTGGGAACAAGGGGGGGATGCACGGCAAGAGTATCGCTGACAAAAAACAACCCAGGAGACCCCTACTGACAGCCGTGTTATTTCATATGAAACAGCGCTACGCCGCATTCAGCGCCGCGTGACCTGATGTGTCGCATGTGTGCTGTTGTTCAATGAATCACTTTTAAAAGTCACTGAACGGATTCATGTCACAATAGGGATTAAAGTCAACTGTGTGTCTTTTACAATCTGATTAATCAGCAACAGCGCTTTAGGCTACAAAAAAAAAATGAATGGTGTGCAAAGAGTCACATGGGTGTTCCTCATCAGGGGCCAGCTGTCTAGCAAAGATTAAACACTTGGATTTCTCCCACAGTTCTCTGAGAGCAGCGAGTCGGCCAGCTGTTGCTCACTATGACACCCAACATTTTGGAAGACTTCCCCTTTAAAGGACCCAGAAGAGCCGCGACTGAATGTAATGCTAATCCATTGCATTCGCTGAACCTCACCATTCGCGGTTTTGTTAGCTAAACAATGAGGCTTATCTCACGCAGAGAGAAAGCCCTCATCAGCACGTGACTGGATTCTGCCGGAAGCTTGTATTTTCTCTGCCAAAATTTAGAAACCCCTCTTCAATAAATCTACACACGCATAGGCTACGTATAATACTTAAGTAGGACTATAGGGAAAAACCTTTTACCTGACTAAAGTCTTAACTTGTCAAACCTAGACCCTTGCCATTATTTACATTTTTTACATTTTTTAAAAAGTAGCTATGCATACTCACCATAATCTAAATGATCTACTTTTTAATATATCATATTTCTGTGTGTGCTTGTAAGTAGAGGGCAACCTTAAAATGCCAACCCCGTTCTAAAGCAATCTCAGCAACACATTCTCTTTACAAGAAACACCTTGTAGCTTTACAACTTCATGTACAATAAAGATGCCAAAATGCAATTATAAATAAACATAAAAATGACATAAACATGAATAATGAACAAAACAATGAATCTAAAAAAAGTTTTAAAAATCGTATAGAAATAACTTTAAAACCACCTTATTATTGTATTAGCCTACTAAAAAAAAGATAATTTCAGTTTTATAATGACCCATATTGCAATTTCATGAATAAGAGCTGCATGGCAGTTTATATTTATTCTACATCAGTATTTGTCATAATTTGACATTTTGCATTCTCATCTGCAATACAGTCATTTCAACTTGACTTCCGATGAGTGATGTAAAGCTAAATTAAACATGCTATTACAACATTAACCTCTTACGCATTAATTTTGAGAAGTGAGACTTATTTTTATTATTTTTATAAACTCCTCACATCCTCTTACTATAGGTGGGTGACAAATATATATATATATATATATATATATATATATATATAATGTATAAATCTTTTTTTTTTACATATTAATCATTTGATAGAACTAATAATATATATTTTATTATTTTAAAGTATTTATATAGGCTATATATATATATATATATAAATTATCTGCAATAATCTAGTTTAACAACACAAAATCTATATTTTTCCAGTCACTCCTTTGAGGGTTCATGCAGACAAAGTTACAAAATTCACAGCTAAGAGGGGAGAGGGGCACCGGGATCTGACTCCGCAATCCTAAAGTTTCAACATGATGCAGCTATCAAGAGACTTGTGCACTGGCCTCATTTATGTAATCAAAAACCTTTGCTAAACTCAAGATGGGAATGAAGGATATAACGAAAAGATGAAAGCCTTGGAAGTTTGAGTCACAGCCTTGACCAGATGGGTTTTATTTAGTGCTCTCGCAAACATTTGGAATCACTGTTAACATATTTCCCCGAACTGAGTAAGATGTAAATCTGTGAGTGTGATGTTTGCATTCAATGCTGCTATTTTATTGCACTTTATACATGCAACAAAATTGCATCCATTTAAACATCAAACGTTTACATGCAAATGCATACTGATATACTTGTAATGCTTCAGAATTAAATATGCATTTAAATAATATAAAAACACATTTGTGGAGGCCTGCTATTACAGTCAAACTGTGAACATTTTAGGTGGAAACTTTCTTCTTTGGCCTAGTCTAGTGTGAAAAACCATAACCATATACTGTTGTTAGTTGTCGTCTGCTTTGGAATTACTGGGTTGGGCCATTTGGGATTACCCAAACCTTCCAAAAGTTCTTCATCCAAACCAAATTACTATTTTTAACAATACATTAAAGAAATAGTTCAACGACTGCTGAAACTGTCCCCACTTTCAGTCCAGAGCTTTCTTTTACTTGCTCATCATCAACTGTAATGAATGGGTGCCATTAGAATGAGACTCGATAAAAATCAAGTAAACCACAAGCAATCCAACTCAATAAAGCAAAAAATGTAGCAAGAACTAAATCCTCAATTAAAATGTTTTAAACTTGGTGTCCAGCTATGAGTCCTATATCCATATTTTTTTTTTATAATAAGTCTGAATCTTGAGATAACTATGCACAAATCAAGCACTATTTGCATTTATAAACTTGTATGTAGGTGGTCTTTGATGTGAGATGGAAGTTTTCACTGGAAGAAGCATTATTATGGATTATAGACTCATATTCCAGAAGCGTTTATAGTCAAAATGCCTTAATGATGGATTTGCTTCATATAAACAAACAGTTTTTTTTACTTCACATGACAATAATTGATGTACTGGAGTCGTATGGATTAGGCTACTTGTGGATTATTGTGATGTATTTTATCAGCTGTCGGGACTCTTTTTCTGACGGCACCCATTCACTGCAGAGGATCCATCGATGAGCAAATGATGCTAAAAATGCTAAATGCATTGACATCTTGGATGTCCTGAGGGTAAACTATTCCAATCATTGCAATGGTTTTTCAGAAAAGCTCAGAAACTCAAGTCCAATTTTTAAATGGACAGTGGTTAATTTCTCTGTTTTTATGTTCCTGAGATCAGGATGAGATATGATGTCTGCTACATATTAGATGTTGCAAAAATCAACGGTTTTTGCTATTGTATCCATAATGTTAGCATGATCAGCTATACTCAAACATGTGGTTCGTGTAAAACATAATGCCAAGAGCAATCACATCCAATTTCATATCTTCGTGAGTGAATTTTCTTTGTGTGCATTCATGGAGTATAAATGATTATACGTGTGTTATCAAAGCGTATAAATGTTTATACGTGCTCAGGCATGCACACGTAGGAGTTTGTTTATGAAAGGGCACGTGCAAGTGTTGTTCTTGCGTATATTTTTAGCAAATTATCCCAAATACTGATTGTTGCATCTGTTTGTTTAGCTCTTTCATCCAGATGAAGACAAAATTCAGAGAAGTGCCAAAATATGACGTTCCAGAATTGCTCAGAAAAGCACGAGTTAGCACTCACATATTTGTTAGTGACTGTATATTTGTTCTCGAAAAAAGCCAGTGATTTTTCTTTGCTCAAAGTTTTGGCTGTCTGTCAGTTCACTGCTGTCTGGCCAATGAGACGCAGGGTGGCTAAACACGCCCACTGACCATCTCCCTTAATGGAAATCACACTGATATTTGTGACCCTCTTCCATAGGCTGCCAAGAGCAAGCTGTGATTGGCACGCATTATGTTGTTGGTTTTTAAGTTGGCAAATATTCACGCAGGTGTGTTTTTTTTCAGCGGTAGGCATTCTGTGTGAACAGCGTGTACAATGATTAGATTAAAAGTAACATTTTAATTTGTTGCAAAGGGCTGATCAAACAGTGTGGGCGATTTTATCAGTTGGCTGAGATGACCTTGAGTAGACTGTGATGATCAAACAGGAATGTAGGAATATAAAGGCAGTAAGTAAGTAGGTACGTACTTATACATTTCATGATACAAAAGTCTACCACAAAAGATTATTTTTAAGATTGCCTAATAAAAATGCCTAATTACAGTGTAATTCAGTTTTAATATTTATACAATATGCAGTTATATAATAAAAACAGAAAAATGCAAACAATTAAAATAGTAATATTCATCATAATTAATTAATAATTTACTTTTTAAAACATTTGCAATATATTTTAAGATTTTTGAATACTTTAATAGATTCAGAAAAACGACATCCAAAAACAAAAGTGCTTGAGAAACTGATTTGCTTGCAGACTCTCAGGGGCCTCACAACTTCATAGACATTTAATTGTAAGTGATGAGTCAGTGTGGGGGTTCCTGGCGTTTTATTGGTCATATCAGGTCTTACCCCGCCTCTTTCGACCAATAGAATTTCGCTGATTTGCATGCGGTCCCGCACGAGAGAATAAAGACACGCTTGTAGCGGTACTGATTTAAACTCTTGAGGGAAACTTTGGACACAAGACATCTAAAGCAGCTGCTGCCCCCCAACTGGAATATTAACCTGACGTAACGCTATAAATACCCGGATCTCAACGGCTTTTACACTCAGCTTAAAAAGTTTGTTGCATCCGTGATCATTATAAATATATTATTATGGGGAGAGTAAGCAGCGCTTGTTTTATATCTTGGATGTATTTGGTCTACATTTCCTCGGGTTTTGCAACTACGATTGAGCCAGAGATCGAATTTACCACCTTTAGTAAGTATGAACTTATTTGTTTTATACCATCATAGAATGAAAGTTTATAAAGTGTTACAGTTTCACCTTTCCGGTGCCTAACTGAATATCAGTGACACAAACGATCTTATTGCACCAGTATGACCGCATGTTGCAGGCATGACCTAATTTTACTGAATGTTAATTTTACACATTTATGCATTATCTTCAGATAAATGTATACTTTTATATTTATAAATGATGTCTCAGAAGATAACGTTGGATTGTGCAAAATGTTACACAATGTATTTTTTTTAATATATTTTTTAATTTATTTATACAATTCTGTTATTTTATATAATTTATTATATTTTTTTATGTCTTAAAAGGTCATGTTTGACGATTCAACAATATTTCTCTTAAAAAAACACACTTTTTTCTTGTTTCTATTAATTTTTTATATTGTGTAGCATTTATTATTATATAGCGCTTGTAAATGTAAATTTATTGTCTTGCTATGGTCACGTAGCAATTATCATGTCAAACTGTTGTTTGAGACTTTGTTTACATATATTTGACATGTCAGACCAGTTTATGAACACATATTGAACCCATATTGAAGGACTTACAAAAAAAAACTAGATTAAAGTATAGTCAGTCAAGCACTGGGAAAGGATCCAAGCTTGCCATTTGGAATTAACTCCTCATACACAAAATAAGAGAAAAGTATAAGCACGTGCAAGATAAGCTTCTTTAAAACTTCAATAATTGAATTTTTTTATAAGCAGCTTAGAAGTAAAAAGCGTTTAATGTAAGCAGCACTTACCTTGCTAGCTGTTAAACTCATTCTTGGTCTGGATTTTGACAGATAACATCATGGAAAATGCCACAGAATGGATGACGGACTTTAGTGACATCGAGTCCAAGTTTTCCTTCAGGACCAGCGAAGAACCCGAAGACGATCTGTGTTACATAGTTCCAGGTCAACCTGAAACAATCAAAGAATGTAACTTCAATCCAGACACCAAGACTTTCATAGTTATTCACGGATGGACGGTGAGTGCTTCTACTACACTTTTTGACAACATGGAGTGAATGTGCAAACCATGACGCCAATGATTTCATCTCAGGTCACAGGTATGTTTGAAAGCTGGGTTCCCAAACTGGTAACAGCCCTGTATGATCGAGAGCCAACAGCCAACGTGATTGTAGTGGACTGGTTGTCCCGCGCTCAGCAACACTACCCTACATCAGCCGCCTACACCAAACTAGTTGGAAGGGACGTGGCCAAGTTTGTCAACTGGTTTCAGGTATGTTAAACACCTACACCAAGGTGAAGAGAATCTGATGAAGAGACAGAGTTTGTTTTACATGGTAAACTAAATTTTTCTGGTTTCTTGATCCAGGCTGAGATTGACTATCCTTGGGAGAGGCTGCATCTGTTAGGTTACAGTCTTGGTGCTCATGTAGCTGGAATCGCTGGACTTCTTACCAAACATAAAGTTAACAGAATCACAGGTAACTTGATGTTGTTTCTTAGGGTGTGAGTTTTCTAATTTACACTTAAAATGCATCGATCAAGTATTAAAATGAATCTCATTGGATATTCAGGCATGGATCCTGCTGGCCCTAGTTTTGAGTACGCAGATGCCCAAAGCACTCTTTCCCCCGATGATGCCCTTTTCGTGGACGTTCTTCACACCAACACTCGCGGTTCTCCAGATCGTAGCATTGGGATTCAGAGGCCAGTGGGTCACATTGACATCTACCCCAACGGAGGAACCTTTCAACCCGGCTGTGACCTCCAGAACACAGTGTTGATGGTGGCCACCACTGGTTTAAGAAGTACGTCCCCATTGTCTTCCTCAGATGTTTTTAGATTTCAAAATGCAAATACAAGCTTTACCATTTTACTTGGTTCTCCACAGACATGGATCAGATCGTGAAGTGCTCCCACGAGCGCTCCATTCACCTGTTCATCGACTCGCTGGTGAACCAGGAGCAAGAGAGCATGGCTTACCGCTGCAGCTCCAAAGACAGCTTCAACAAGGGCATGTGCCTCAGCTGCCGCAAGAACCGCTGCAACAAAGTGGGCTATGGAGTCAACAAAATTCGCTCACGCAGGAGCAGCAAGATGTACATGAAGACCAGAGACGTGATGCCTTATAAAGGTGAGGAGCAACAAAGTTTACGAAACTGGTAAAACAAGTAAAGAAGAATCAAATAGAATCTAACTATAATCGTCTTTCCATAGTTTTCCATTATCAGGTGAAAGTCCACTTCTTCGGCAAGACAAAGTTAAGCTACACTGATCAGCCCATTAAGATCTCACTGTACGGAATCCATGGCGAGAAGGAAAATATCCCCTACATTATGTAAGTTTGCAGCATTTCCTGATTGATATGTCAGGATTACATTACCTGCAAATGCAATGTTATGATGTTTAGCAAGAAAGATCTTGGACTTTCTTTGGCTTCAGTGATTTTTATTGGACATAGAACAGGCCGTGCAACTATTTTAGACCATGTTTTGCCTCAGATTGGACTCCGTCCTGAACTCTGAGATAACAGAGAAAGTGATTGAGCTGGTTTTTGATTCCACAGGCCTACTTTGAACACAAACGCCACCGTGTCTTTCCTGCTGACCACAGACGCAGACATAGGAGATCTGCTGATGGTCAAACTTTTCTGGGAGAAAGATACCCTCATCAGCTGGCCTTGGTGGAACCCTGATACTTTCCACATCCGCAAACTTCGCATCAAATCAGGAGAAAAACAGTCAAAGTAAGCAGAGAGACATGTTTGACAACCCTTATATAATTTTATGTATTATGTATATCTGCATGCATATTATTTAGCCATAATGCAAATCTTTTACATAGTTTTATCTATATGATCATTTGTGCATTTATATTTTTTATTTTACACCTTTAAAACATTACAAATGTGTGCATTTGTTTTTCAAATAGGATCATCTTCAGTGCTAAAGAAGGTGAATTTTCCTACCTTTCCCGTGGAGGTGAGGCCGCCGTCTTCGTGAAAGACAAAGAAGCCCAGTCGAGTCGCAAAAACCAGAGGTAAATTTCTATCTGCAGTCTTCTCGATCTGTTGACACGGCTCCATAAATGTGACCTTCCCCCGCGCAGTTATTATGTTACTGTTTTATTTGTTGTGGTGAGTTTTGTTTGACTAAACCCTTTGCACTTTACACTGGCAGATTGCACAAGTTGAAGATGCATGGAAGTTCGTTCAAACAGAGCACAGAGTAAAGACACACGTCTAAAATCCACCTCTGCTGGGATCTGGCACGGAAAACTGGAACGGTAGAGACCAACCTCTCCCGAGTATATGGACTAGTAAGCTTCACCCCGCGCATATCCAGAAACACATCCTGCAAGAAACCGCATCTTGAAAACTTTGCTGCTGTGCAGTTTTAAAACCAAACAATCCCTTTGGATACCTCTCAAGACACATTACAGGTCATCTGAGATCTAGCTAGATAATCTTTCCTGCATCTTTAATCCATAAAAATGATCTCTATGCAACATACTTATGCAAGTAATCAGTTCCAGTCTATCTAAAAATGACTTCGCTAAATGATTGGGTAGTTGTCCACCAAAGAATCTCTTCTTTTGAAAAAGGATGCCACTCGAAACATGTTATGGTTTATCAGTATTACTTTTGAAATTCCACTTAGTAACTAAGTTATTTAATCATTTGTTTTCGTTGTACTGTGAATTAGGTTGTACAAAAGCCGTTTTCTAGCTATGCTAATCTTCTTTGCTTTAGTTCCGTAAGCAACACTTTCAGATTTGTCTGTTGCAACCGTCTGAAATGCTTTAACAAAAACAAACAAAAAAAAGAAATGGGACCAAATCCTCTCTCTGCTGAATCGAGATGAAATTATTATTGTAAATACTTGTAATTGTCATTATATATACTTACAAACAGCTCTTTGATTGTCTACCTTTCTTTCATTTCTTGGGTTATTGTGTCTGGCACAGGTCACTTTAAAGGCTTTGCCTCTCTTTGATTCAGTATTGTTTGGTGAAAGAGAGAAATCAACAAACGAATTTGCTGATTCCATTTTGTTGTGTTTTACTTCATTCAATTCAGTTTTGTTTGGCAAAAGAAAAAAATCAACAAACGAATTCTGCCACTTTGGTTTTGTTTATCGTCAACCTCTTCAAAGCAACTCAACAGATTGTTTTGTATGTAGTTCAAGAAAGTAAAGACGCAAGAAACTTTACTGTAGTTTATGCATGAGCCAGCCAAGAAGTAAAACAAGATCCATTTAATCTACAAAAAGTTGACAGCTGTCCAGACCTGACAGGGTTGACTGTCCCACATAATAGCCACAAATACACCCAAACTGTTCCTTTTCCCTATTTATTAAATGTATATATTTGTATATTAAGCACATAGTGTGTGTGTGTACATATATATACATATATAATATAATATATATATATACACACACACACACATACATATTTCATGTTTCTGAAGTGCCCTTGCCTTTTCTTTTGAATTATGTAGCCTCTCTATTTTTATAAACAAACTTTGACTGATTGAAGTCACTGGAAGGAAAAGAAATGATCACTTGTGATCATTTAAATCTATATGCCGTGCACTGTATGATGTCATTTCAATAAACGTTATGTTACTGTATGTGAGTGCTTTGCATTTCTTATATTTCAATTTTCATTTTATGTGCAAATGTCACATCTGAATTTAATTCGTATAATTACATTTTAGCAATGTTTTGATATTTTAAGGTCTTAAATTGAAGCTATTTTAAACGTGGCTGCAAATTTCACAGCATCAGCAGAAATCTGTGACTTGATGTATTTAACAGAGAATGTGTTGTTTAAATACTATATATATATATATATATATATAATAAAGTAATAATAAAACTAATAGAACAACCTCCTGTCATTGTTTTGTTAAAGTTAGCTCCATTCAAGATGTTATGTGAATGAACTTCATCCATTCAAATAACAATGTGCGTTGAAAAAAAAAAGAGAGAGAGAAACGAGTGAACTCGCATTGTCTAATGGGAGAGCGACTCACGTGCAGTAACCTCAAATCAAAACACAAGGAGGTTGTTTTTCAAAATCCCCTCCCCTGTTTCGTGGAAGTTGTTGTTCTTGGAATCAAAATACAACATTCCGATTCTTTCATTAGTAAGAACTCCTGCAAGAGACTGTTGTGAAACTTCAGCATTAAATTTCTGGAATATACCCTACTTCTGCCAGCTTATCACTTTACGGAATTTAAAAACATTGGATACAGAGATTTAAATGAAGAGTTTGATTTATCACTATCTAATTCTTCTTAGAAATCACATTCAAGCTCCTCTGAGTTCTTGTACAGTGATTTATAAAAGCGTTTCCCTCTGCTAAAGAGCATGTGACATGTTATTAGTATGTTATTGTTAATATTTTGGATGAAACCAGCATTTTTGGTGCCTGGCCCTTGTTGTAATAAATGGGAGGAATGACCACAGTGCAGGTGTCATTGGGTGTTTTGGCAGGGTCTGAGTGTTATGGTACGACTATGACACCATGCATGAGGAAAGGACCACTGAGGGTATTGGCACATAATGACTCCCTCTTTGCATTATGTTGAATCAGTTAATTGCCTGAATGCTGTTATGCCAATTTTCATGTTATTGTCAGTTCAAAGTGGTCTAAAACCTCTCTGACCCATTTGCTTAGTTACTCAACCCATAAGCTTTAATTCAAACTAGAGATCTGTATAGTTTCATACATGTGAAGTGAGACAAGTGCATGACACATTTTCAAAAGGAAGTTTAAAACATTGTTTTAAATACTAGAACAATAGATTGAATGATAAATATAACAACTGACAGAACGATAGAAATCGAAATAGAACGTTAGAACGAGAACGATAGATAGA
>JAUCMS010000049.1:5439499-5458242 GCA_032357445.1 Enteromius radiatus
ACAAGTCCGAGTTTATTCATTATTGCACTCGAGTCCAGACTCGAGTCCGAGTGCAAGTCCGAGTACCCCAACTCTAGAAAAGAGGGTGGTTATGTATTATGTAAGATTTGCATAATTGGTCTAGATAATTGGTATGAGGAAATGGCTTCGGCTGGAGCTGTCGATGCTTGTGGGTGCAATACTCCAGCTTGAAGGGACCACTGGGGAATTGGGAGAGATGAAAGAGATGCTTCGTCAGGAGTGGTCCAAGCTTGCAGTTGCAATATTCCGGCTCGAAGGGGCTGCCATGGTGGGAATGGATGTATGGTGCTGGCTTTGGCAGGAGCTATCCACTGTGTAAGGTAATTGGATAGATGGTTGGAAGTGGACCTTGGTTGGGGGAGCGGTGCCTTGATTTGGGCTGGCCTCTGTGGAGCCTTCGGAGCTGAATATATATATTGTCAGTGAGTGCTGTAGGAAGTTGGGATTGTGCTAGGATTGGCCACTGTGGTGGCTGGTTAAATTTGGCTGAGGTGGTCTGCGGCAGAGATGTATGGAGGTCTGGTTTGGATGGTCCCCTGCTGGGGAAAGGGGAAAACTTTTTTCAACGAGGCTGGTTAGGGTTTGGACAGCTTTTTTTTTTAAATAAGGGATTGGTCTGAGCCGATGTAACTTTTGTAAGCTCCAAAAGACCTGCGTCCTAGGGTTTGGATTTGCTGTTGGGATAGGCCTTTCTCTGCTGCGGTAGTAGCTGTGCCAATTCTGAAGTAATGGGTGGAGAAATTAGCTGTTGTTCCTGAATTGGCTAGGACAGCTTGAGGTGTTTTTGAAACCAGGAGCGAGACACAGGATGGTTAGAATCGTCAATGAAAAGGGGTTCAAGAGGGGACGCTGGCAGAGATTTCATATAGGAGGAGGAAGGCTAGGTGCATCTGGTAGGGGAGGGTGGGCGTTCAGAGGTTGAAAATGTATATATGGTGTCCCCCTTTTTTATTTTTGTGGGTGCAAAAGGTGGTGTTTGGAAGGGTAACTTGAATCTGCGGGAGCTGACCTCGAAGGAGGGTGCAATGCTCCAGCTTGGGAGAGCCACTGCAGTGACTGTATAGATGAGCCTGAGAGTGGTCCATGCTGGTGGGTGCGATAATCCGGCTCAAGTGAGCCTTGGTGGAGGCAATGAATGCAGCTAGGATTCATTTTGGACTGATCATTGCAGTGGGTGGCTATAGGTTGCTTGGGTGGACTATACATCAAATCTGATGTACTTTATTATCAATTAAATGAATTGTACATAACTATAAATTTGTTTGAAAAAGTCATAATAAATTATATCTTTATATAGCTAAATATATGCCTTTTGTAATGTCTTGTTTTATACATTTATTTAGCTTTTTACCCCTAATTTCTTGACACATATATACTCATTACATACAATTGAACTGTTTTACCTCATTCAAGCTTAAATGTCACTTAGTTTTTGCTTATCATGTTATCCCCTCTCAAGTATGACAGGAAGAGATAAAAACGTGAAAGCAAATCCAGCGTCTAAACAAAGTGGTGTCTTGAAATTACTCATCATAGCCAAAAGTTTGCAAAACACTAAATTTCAGCTTTGCTGATATCGTTCTAAACCTGTTATTTCTGGAGGAAATAAATAACCAGAGACAAGTAAGACATTCACAGGTTAATACAGTATTTTTTTTTTTTACCTTTTCTGAAAAACATGTTGTCAAAACAGATTTACACGAATTTACAGTCATCTGTCATCAGTAGCAACTTCAGCTTTCTCAAAATCGGAGTCTCTTGGTGTTCTTGGATTTCTTTGAAATAATATGCAACACCGTGTTCAAACTTACTGAGAGCACAATGATTTATAGTTGAAAAGCTGGACAGTGTTCAGTTCCCAAATCAGCAGTGGAATTAAAATAACTTTATAATGACCAATGGTGTGGGACACACATCGCTAGAAGAGAAGTAAACTCATGTTTGGACAGATGCAGTCCATTCTCAGCTGTGCATCTGGACAGGCTTTATTGATCAGTCAGAGGTTTTAAACATTCAAAAGTTGCCTCAAAATAAAAAGTTTTCTTGCTTGTTTTTTTTGCCAGTTGGAAGACTCCAAGTGGAGAGATGTTTACCTGTCGTCATCAATCTCAAGTGGCTGTCCAAAAACACAGATAATTCCAGCCATTACTGCAGAAATGCTGAGAATACCCAGAAGTATTGCCCACCAATGTGCCTGCAAATGGAAATAAAATAGATAAATAGCAAATAAATAGCAAACATATAGTCACTAGGCTGTTTTTTTGCTTGCTGTTATGCCATTAGGGGTGCTCAAAGGTCTTCCTTATTGGTCTATTTGGTTTAGGTGTCCAAAATATATATCCATTTTGGAAATATTGACAAATGTTAAAGCTAAATTCTACTACTGTACACAAGAGGAGAGAGAACTCGTAAAAAATTTAGCAAAAATCGTATTTAAGACCATATGAATTTGTATGAATTAGCCACCTTGTAAAAAATGTGTGCATTCTCATGAGACTGGGCTGGAAAATGTAAAAAGGTAAGATGGTAGCATGCTGTAATAGACCAAATGATAACAACAAACCTTCATCCAACTGGCCAGGTCATCAAACTCATCCAATTTCAGGAAAGAATTCTTAAGCCTTGCAATGGGACCATCGGCATCTAGGATTCGACACACTTTGAACCTGTCGCAGTAGCCTTGGTTTCCAGAGCAAGGAGCCCCAGGAACCAAAGGCACATGTTTTCCACCAAAGTAGTGAAGAAGAACTGAAGAAGTGGTGCTTGCACAGGTATTAGGTTTATCTAAGGAGAGAAAATACCAAAGAAGTCGGATGCAACATATGAGCTTTATTTACAAATTTATGGAGCAGTAATGTCAGCACAAACAGTTCATATAAATGGCTGTTTATGCATCTAATTTATTTGGAGCAGTAAACACGTTGTGTTTTGGCTTGTGGTTACCTCTCTCTTGGCAGCACATGTGGCACTTTTCCGTCCTGTTTTCTCCCGGGCAGTCACATTGCACCATGTTATACAATGCGCAGAGAGAAAGGCCACATTCCTGTGACATCAAGTCACAAGACATTGGTTAAAGAGGATGTCACTTTGTGTGATAGGATAATAGTCAAAATATATACATGATTACTATATGCTCATTAAGCCAGAATGATTCCATGTGCACCACACACACACACACACTGATCATCCCACAAAATCATCTTGCTTTTCAGTTTTTCCTTACACAAATATGTATTATTTATGACAATATAATGTTTATTCCCCCTAAAGTGTCTGCTTTCAATTAAATCACATATTTGTATTACATAATATATGTCCCCAAGGCTGTTCTTACTTTTGTAGGACTCTAATATGTTGTTTATTGTATTTTGAATAGCAGAAAAATGCATGAAATCAGATTTTGAAAAATGTTTGAGATTAAATAAAATATAGATGAGTCTGAATGGTTTAATCAGAAAACAATGTGTATGGATGAATATGGATTACGCTGGACTGAAAGAAACCAAAGATCAGATTTCATCAATTACAAAATGAAGATAGCAAGTTCTTAATATGGCAATCCAAATCAGAATAGTACATGGTAAAAAAAAATAGCCAGATTGTCTCTGTTGGACATACCCCATGGAAACAGACACGTGTATCATTACTGCATTTTGTCATGTCTGGCTTGGCGATGGGTTCTGGGCATTTAGCAGAGGAACCGGTGCATAGACTTTGGTTGCGGCAGTCAGACTGGCGTTCACACATCATCCCAGCTTCCTTGAAGACACATTGGGAGCTGCAGCATAGACCCTGGCTAGGACTGTGACAGATATAAGGTAAACAGTTACCAATGATCATATTCAAGAAGGTAGGTTTAGTGTATCATAATCAGTTCAGGCATTATTTGGCTCTGACCCAAATACTCTTGACGTATACATAATTTATAAATTTCCATCAATACCACAAGACTCCACCAAAGGGCCCTAACCCAGCATCTGCAGGGCTACCTACCTCAAAGCTTTTTGACTTTACATCAACCAAGGTATGGACCACGAGGTTTAAAGGTGCTACTTGGAACCTTACAGTGAAGAAATTGCATTTGTCCAAAAAGTCTATGGGTCATTCTGACACAAAATGGATTGATGCAAACCTGCATTGTTTGTTAGGCTTCAGTCGACATTTAACACCTGCAGGTTCCTTTGAGCTGTAACAGCATGGATCGTTTTCATCACGGCCCACGTCACATTCTTCCCCCTGTTCTACTATACGGTTTCCACAAATAGGATGCTCACTCTCTGACAAGACAAAACAGGTACGGGTTAGTGAAGTTTACTTCACACCCTGATCAGTCAAGGAGATAAAGCCCATAGGAGAGACTTAGGACTGAGACAACCTAATGTTCATTAGCATACCTATCTCATCCCAGAATCTCTTCAGGCATCTTACCTACAAAGCATTTGTCCTTCTTGATATTCAGAATGTGATTCATGTGCTGCAGGCTGCAGGGGGAGAACCTGTCGCTGTTCTCCTCGATCTTGTAGGAGGCTTGAGGGAACATCAAGAACCTGCCTTTGCCATTGGTGATCTCCAGGCCTCCACATTTAGAACCCTCATCATGCTGACCCAGGATATATGACAAATCAAGTAAAAAATGCTATGGTAAAAACCTGTGAAATGGTTAATGGTAAATAGTAAAACCGTAAACTGACATTACCAGAATTCCCTGCATTGCAGTTCAAATTTAGTTTGAATTTAATGTTTTTTCTTTGAAATAATGCTGTGAATATTGCATATTTCAGTTTAATGAGTCTCACCATGATGGTGTTTATTGTTTGTGCGAATCACAATGAGCACCTTCTATACATGTTAGTATTTAAAAGCTGCTTGTAATTGGCTTTGGTTTATCACGTGACTTACTCATAACCTTCAAAACAGATTACAGTACTTTAATAGGTTGGTATATTAACATTATATCAGTTAATGAAGTTATGGTATTTAACTGTAAATTTTACTTAATTGTGTTGCTTTTCATTCACAGAAACTCTGCAGAACATTGAAGCTTTCAGAAGTGAAATGAGATAAGTGGGCCATAGGCCACTGGCCCCTTTCCCAGGCCTCCCTATAAATCAAAGATGATGTGGATTCTCAGATCTGGTCTGCATCCCAAATTCAGTTTGGAAACAATGAGCCATGCTTGTGACAAATGCAACTTAAAATGTTAAGGGAAGGCGGAAAGGCAGAGCAGAACTAATCTGCCAAAGAGCTGTAGGAAGTGTGAAGAACGTGGCTGCTACAGGTGGAAAAGTCACTGAACGCTAAAAGGCATTTGGGTATTCAGCAAGCCCGTCATGCTCTACAGAGTGACATGCTACGATAACGTCTGCAATCAAACAAAATAATCTAGCATTTGGCAACATTGTAGCATTTTTAAAACAAACGATGCCAGTGAAAACTCCAGCCCAAACCCGGTGTTAACCATGCATGCATGTGTCAGTTTTAACTATACACTTTAGTCTGTGAAAGGCATCAGACTTACAGGGGCTCCCAGACTGTGGCCCAACTCATGGGCGAAGGTCAGGTGCACCTGTTTGGGAGAAATGTAGTTTCCGTAGTTCACAAGGGTGATGAGACCTGTGTTGTGACTGATATTGTGGCCATCCTTCAAAATCGTCTCAGAGCAGATCCCTCCCCAGTTATCTAAGAATACAAAAATAAAGTAAAGAAAATACACAACCTTCAAGTGCATTGGTTAAAGTGAAGATTACATTGACTCGGGATATTTCTTAGTAGTCCTTGGCTACAGGATTAGGGCAAAGGTAAAGTGTCTCCTGGAAATGCATCTGTCAGCTGGCCAAAATATGTCAAGTCAGAAACCCTAGCAGAGTTGCATACTTTTTATTTTCATATGGGCTCCCATTTGTTATTATATAATGCCAACAGACGATTTTACTGCTGATCACAAACATCTGGTCTCTTTCGCAGAGCACTAACCAATTACATCATTGCTGACTAAAGTCTGTTGCCGGTGGGTGGTAAGAGGGGTTAGACTTGTAGTTGGTCAAGATCAGCCTGTCCATCAAAGTCCAAAGTCCTGCTTTAAACCACTCTGTGAACTCTTAGTCCGGCAGAATCAAAGGTTAGGCTTAAGGCTCCTCAGATGTATGTTCAGATTTGTGTTCAGGCCTGAAACATTGAGAACCTGTTCAGGTTTTTCTATGCCTGTCTGGGGGAAATTTACAAGAACCATACACTGAAAGTTGGATAAACTGGCTCACATAAAACATATGTGAACTGCGGCTTTATGGTCTTCAGCTGTCTCTCATTTAGGGCTTTCATAATCACATGAGGAATAGGTCTTCATTTTTGGAATTGCTGAGTCATTTGTCACTGTTTGTCACTTAAATAATCATAAACATAGGACGTTCGAAATTTGAAGGTCTTGCAAACCATGTCCAATTGCCAGTAGTGCTATTACAAGGACAATGGTGTTACCCAGACAAAAACATTAAAATAACTACGTGAGCTAGAGCATTAGACAATGGAATATAAATGCACTGCATGGCTCAGCTCTCATTACGACTGACTAGGAAAAGTGCCAAATGAAATGAAGGTGAACTGTTTACTCCGGTGTACTCTAGGTCAGAGGCATCTTTACAGAACGCTGAGCTCTTGCAACAACATGCAAGGTGACCAGGATGGTGCCTCAGGGACGTTGTTGCTTTTTTCAGTTGCTATATCAGCCTCTTTTTCCACTAGACTCACATTTTTTTCACAAGGGCATAAGGCAGTTGATTTGCTCCACAACACAGCCGTCACGATTGTTCAAAACAATCAGTAAAAGGTCCAAATCAGCCACAATGTTGAAGATTAAGGAAGTATTAAAGAGATGGGGAAATAAACAGGACCTAACACCACAGGAACATTTTTAGACCAAAGGTTCCTTATGGGTTTATGCCAGGCCAATAAAGTGCTGAAGTAACAATGTATTTTTGCCAACCATTTAGTTTGCATCATCATGGTTTCCTCAGACCTAAATGATTATTCCAATGATATTTAAAGTGCCCCTATTTTGGGTAATGAAAGGTTCATATTTAGGTTTTGAGAATTACCAAAAACAGGTTGATGGGCTTTGTATTTTTTTTTAGCTTATTTGCTCAATTACTTTGCTCAATGACAAAGGAATTTTTCCAAACCCCTCCTTTGCGTGACGCTAATCACATGACGTGATTCATCCGATTGGTCTCATTTTCATTTTATCATGTCTGTAATGCATCATAGAGTAACATTGCAGTGCTTGTTACCAGGGAAACCGCTATTTTTACCGCTCTAAAAACTGCACCTGGTGGTCAAGGATGAATTTGCCTTTTCATTCAGACCAACGCAAAGACTGATAAGACTGATAAGATATGCTTATGTTTCATGTTGAAGTCATTTTAAAAACAACTTATTTCAATGATTCAGAGTCTACTCTTTCTTTTAAGAGACAATAACTTTATACACGGTGCACTTTCAGATTAGATATTCACATAGAGCTTTGTTGCACACTGCATGAAAGATCATCAAAAATCCATAATAGGGGCGCTTTAACAAAAAAACAAAAAAAACAAAAAATACTAAAATATACTCTGTGACCAACAAATGCTTATGATTTCTCAATGTTCATCACATTTCGTTTTGTTTGTAGAAATTCTGCAGGAATGTTAACCACACAATCTGCAATTTCCTTTGAAGGACATCTGTGCCACAACAAAAAACAAAACAAAAAAAACCTAATTAAAATTCAAAACTGTTTTGCTTACTAATATAAATCTGTATGATTTGCAAGTGACCTCTAAACGTTAATGCATAGCTAGACTATAACAAAGGACCAACTTTGTTTCACTCACGTGACCACACCATGCACATTCTGTTCATCATGATTAGGATTAAAATCACAACTTTTATGTATTTTGAAGCCTAAATACAACTGCCAGAAGTAAAACACTTAGTTGCATGATATTAACATTACCAAGCTTTTGACAATTCTTTCAATCTTTATTTAAACTTAATTTTAACTAAAGAATGAGTTAGAATTGTTTGCAAGAGCACACTCATAAACACAACGCTGTCAAAAGGATTAGTGAGTAAGATTTAGGCTTTTAGCATATTAGCCATTCAGCCACCAACAACCGCCTTTTCAAGACAAGTAAAAGCTTGAAAATATAGGCTATAAATGCTGCTTTTTATGCGTTACAACAAAATGTGAAAACATTATGAGCTTGTGTTAATCATTAATTAAAAAAAAAAAACACTAACTTCAGTATAAAAGAAGGAGAAATGCTCAAATGCTAACTCGTTTATGGGTTTGGGCCTACAAAAATATGCCATTACTGCAACAAATAAAATTGGAGGACACATTAAAGTCGATATGTGCAAAACATAACGCATTCAAATACTTCAGCGACCATCAAAACACCGACCTCTTTACAACCTCCCAAGCTGCTAAAGTAGGGGAGTGTGTCTTTGTTAGGAAGTATGATTGATAGAAAGCCCCCATAAACCCCTTCAGCCCACTCCGCCAAGGAATAAATGAGTGACAACAAGCCCATTTAAAACTAGACTGTTGTAGGACTTGCAGATGGCTTGATTTAACTTTCCAGGGCCAAACTTTAAGATGTTAGCGTTAGCTTCCATCAGGTTATTCGACATGTTTGAGTGCTAAAGCACTAAAAAGGCACATCAAACTCACTCCTGCTGTTATGTTTGTCCAAATGAACAAGTTTACGCCCATATACGTCCCGTATGGAACTGCACGCAACTTGATACTGGATTGTCATGGTGGTTAAATGCTAATGTGCGTGAAGGAACCTATGTGCCTCCTCACGCGAGGGTTTCCCCACAGAGGCAAACGCAGATGAAGGAATGCAGTTATCCCAGTTTTTGAGGTGGGGGTAGAGGTCGAACATGCATAGCTCTCTGGTCACATGTCACCACTTCTGTGGACTCACACCCCCTTTCTCAGCCAATCACAGCACATCCCATGGCAGCATTCTAGAATCCCAGCTGGTGGTCTGCACCTCCAACCGCAACAATAATAATCAAAACAATGGCTGCTCAGTTTGCTGGTCGTGGGATGTGACATTCAGATACCGTAACTCAATTCCTGGAGGGCCACAGCTCTGCACAGTTTAGCTCTTGATTAATCTGATTAATCAAGGTCTTCGAGATAAACAAGAAACCTCCAAGCAGGTGTGAGTTGGAGCTAAACTCTGCAGAGCTTTGGCACTCCAGGAATTGAGTTTGAGACCACTATGGTAACCAAACTGAGGCCAGTGTACATTTACAAAAAAGCCCCACCTCTATGAAAACTGACAGATCTGAAAGGAATCTGTAAGAAATGTGTTGCCAGATGAGGGAATTTTCCTTTAAATTCTCTCGGTATATAAAGAGCTCAGATGCAAAAGCCTCTAAGTACGTCTGACGTTTTTCTTTAAAATTTGCATTCCAAGATGGCTTTTAGAGACTCATGCATCTGAATCTTCATATGCGCTTGTGAAATAGGTAAATAAATTGAGGGGAAAATCTGCATGAACAAATTATGAAACAATACATTAATTAATTAATTTTAAGAGGCTATAACCCCCAGTTTCACAGACCAGGCTTAAGCCTAGTCCTAGACTAAATGTAAGTCTTAGCTGTTTCAACTGAAAGAAACTTGCACGGACTGATTTTAAAATATATCAGTGCCTTTGTTTTGTCTCAAGATGCTCACCATTAATGATTTTTTCCCCAAGAATGTTTATAAAAAAATATTTAAATTAGTTCTAATTGAACTATAGCTTAATCCTGGCTTAGTCTAAGCCCTGTCTGGCTAATATTAGGAAAAATATACTAAAAGCAAACAAAAATGTATAAATTAGATGTATTACGTGATTGAAAATGTTTTCAAAAAGCTAATTAAATCATAGCTTTTAAAATTAGTTGCTTAAACCGGGATATGAGTGCAATGGAAAGGTTAAGCGGTCCAGTGCACAAATATTAAACTCATGTAAGTTGAAACTTGATGCCCTCTTACGCCACACAACTATGCTAAGATATAACAGTAAGAAGTTCTGGTGTCCAAAGCTGGAAGTAGCTTACACTGGACCATTTTCCTTGACTGCATGATTATATTATTCCTACAAGCTATAAAAATAATGGTTCTTAAAAGCTTCTTCACAGCGATGACATAGAACCATTTTTGGTTCCACAAAGAAGCATTCAGTCAAAGAGTTTTTAAAGACCCATCTCTTTCTTAACTTTTTGGAACCTAAAACAACTTCTTTCACCACAAAGAACCTTTGTATAGCGGAAAGGTTCTTTAGATGTTAAGGGTTCTTTATGGAACCAATTTCACAAAAAGCGTTCTTCTTGGCATTGCGAAGCATCTTTATTTTTCACTATGAAGACTCATGCTGGTCTAAGCTAATCTTTTCAGCCAAGTAGAGGAATTAATTGATCAATAAAGGCAGGAGATATCTCATTTATAACATTCAGGATGTTGCAGATGTCCAGATTAAAAGGGAGTGACAGCGAAGGTCATGTCCTGTCGTGTAGAGGAAGCTGCTAATGCGGAATGCAGCATTCATTGTGTCGCGGAGAGGAATGTTAATTACGAGGTCAGCTTAGCGGCGGAACTACAAACAATGTACCAACTAGACGTTTATTGCTTTGGTAAAAAAACAAAACAAAATAGTGGGATAATACTGTGAGAGGGTGTTTGTTTTTAACCAGTAAAGTATGGAAGCCCGTTTCTGCCACTGAATAAAATATATAAAAAGGTAATTGCAACTTTTTTTCTTGCAACTGCAAGAATCTCACAATTCTGACTTTTTTTCTCAATTGTGAAAAATAAACTCACAACTGTGAGTTCTAAAGTCATAATAGTAAGCTATAAAGTCGCAATTCTGAAAACATTAGTCCTTTTCCCCCTCAGAATAGGACTTTATAACTTGCAATTGCGAGTTTGTATCAGGCAGTTCTGAAAAAAAGTCGGAATTGTGAGATAAAATGTTGCAATAACTTTTTACATTTTTTATTCAGTGGTGGAAGCAGGCTTTAAACACTTTAAACACTTCATGTTGTTTTTAAATAAACTGATGTTTAATTATTTCACTTTTATGAACTCAAATAACTTCAATATGCTTTTACAGAATCTAGAAAATTTTCATTTTATAAAACAGATTTCATAAGGCTCTACACATCCTTGCATTACTGTATTCTGGTTTCGTCACACAGTTACTCACACTCTCATAGTACATGAAATTATGTAAAAACTTCCAGGAAGGCTGTTTCTCTGAATTTAACATGAGCGCACATTCTTTTCTAGAAGCACTTCCCAAAGACCACCACTCCACGCCCAGACCCCCACTATTCATACAACAGTCTTTCAATAGGGTGTCTGGGGTTTGAGTGATGTTATCAGATAGCTTTGCTACGATATCACGTCGCGTCAAACACAACTGTGGTTAGAGGTCACATACCAAAGGCCTAAATGGCGCACAAGCCCAGTCGACCACCACTGAGTATTTTTCCACGTGACTTTTCTTTTGGGCGTCATTGAGGCAGCCTGTGTTGTGATCTGTCTCAAGCAGATGGGCTGAAATTACCTATTTTTCCTTCCCAGGCCAGACCGAGAACCCCGCTGAAGTCTCTGTTGGTCAGGAGATAGGACAGGCAGTAGTCGTTCCAGTTCGTCTCGGAGAACAGACTCAGAAGCTTCTCAGGCCCGATGTAGGTCTTGCCCAAGGGACTGCTGGGATCTTCTTCGGTGATCACCTGAAATAATTAGTGACCTGTTTTATGTCATTCCAGGCTGAAGAAGTAGGTAAATTAAGAGGCATGATAGCAGAACACTATGTGGTAGAAATTATATGTGGAAAAAAAAGTTACTGTGTTATTGTGTTAGTTAGCTGTATCTAACCTAATAAAAACAACCCAACTGCAGTTTAATTGAGATCAACTGTAATGCACAATGAAGATAAAAACAACCAAAACAAGAACCTTACAGTGAGGAATTTCACTTTGAAGTTGATCAATTCTATGTCGGCAAATTCTGCTTTGTCATAAATGTCGTTTACTGCTTTCATGTAGGAGGCGACCTGTAAAACATATTGGTGCATTATGATTAACAGACTTCCTTTTGACACCTTATTAAACAGAAATAGTGACAAACTGACAGGCAGAAGGACAGACAGACAGATTCATTTCTTATCAAATTATTTGATCAATTGAGACACTGTTCTTCAGAGTTTTGGTTGCAACAGTAAATCCTCCAGAGAGTCTCTTGCCCCAGTCGTGGATTGAGGCACATTTTGTCTCAGAAGGAATTAAAGGACTCTGGGGTAAAAGTGCTTGGTGAAGAATACGAGCGACAATCTGGCCTCTGTTCCTTACAATGAGGAGGCCAAGACCAACATATTAGCACACCGCACTGGGTGAATATGGTAACATGGAATAACACTGCGGCATGGCACACAGTCCTACACCCAATTACACAAACACTTCTGAATCTGTAAAATAAATAAATATATTTTTAGCATAATTTAATATTTACATTAATATCCATTAATATAATTATTACAATAAAATGATTTGTCTTTGTTCAGTTTATTTATATTCTGTTATTATTTAATATTTAAGGTTATTATTTTTTTACTATAGATAAATGTTACACAAAGTAAAAAAGGGAAGACATTTTAATATATAAATTGTATTAAAATTTTAATTTTTACTGGTCTCAAAGAATACTGTTAATTAATTCATTATTATGGTTATCAATATTATTTTAAAAAATATGTATAATTAATATTAAATATGAACATATATCTTTATTGATATTTAAATTCTGTGATATTACTATATACACTACCAAAACTTTTTTAAGGCATTAAAACCCTTAATTTAGAAAAATGCATTAAATTGTTTCAAATGTAAAAATATTTGAAATGTTTCAAATGTTTTCTATTTTAAATAAATGTTGTTCTTTTAAATTTTCTTGACCATCAAATATCAATATATTAAAATGGTTTATGAAAGATCATGTGAAACTAGAGACTGGAGTAATGATGCTGAAAATTCAGCTTTGCGTTGCAGAAATAAATTACATTTTAAAAAATAAGCTTTAAGTTACAAGATTACTGTTTTTGATCAAATAAAAGTCACTGTAAAAACATTATACCTTAACAATACCAAACTTTTGAAAGCTAGTTTATTTTTTACTGATCGATTTTGCTGGGCACAAATGTAGGGATGGAAAACAAAATACAAAAACATTTATGAACAGTTTTGTGCAGCTCAGAAACTGGCCAAATAAAAAAGCAACCAAAGAGCCATTATCATTTAAAATGTTGTTTTTCATTTGTTCCTTTGGCAGAAACACTGCTTTTCAGGAACCTCGTACAAGCAGTGATTTGGTAAAACAATAAAAACCAGCAGCTGTGAGTGCGAGTAAAACAAAAACATTGCATAACCGTCAAAAATAATACGCAGACAATGGGAACTACCCCCAGTGTAAAATCTCAATGATCTCAGCTGTAAAACAGCCCGGTTCAGCCCCCAAAATACACCAATCTGGAAAACTCGTCAGATACGAGATAACAAATGGTTACTTTAACTTCTGGAAATCCTGTCTTTTATCTTCAGCATACAAACATTGCATAACATTAAGTTGCACCAAAGTAGCTTAAAGACCTTTGTTTTCTCACAGCCAAAGTAAAAAACTTGGCTTTGGTCCATTGGTGACATACAATCCCAGCATTTCGGAGAAGTCTCCAGTGGGATCAAGGAAGGAACATGCTGTGAATCCCACTTTGTGGAGATTGGCCACCAAAGGGGGGCAAAACTTTTAGAGTCAACAGGAAAAGTGTTGTGTTTGTTGGCCTGTAGACATTGAATGAATGCATCTTTTGAGGAGCAGATATGGAAAACTCACCTGAGCCACAACAGCTTCAATGCTTCCGAAGCGTTTGTAGTAGCGGTGGTCTGCATAGAGGTGCAGAAGACAGCTGGTTTTGGACTTGTCCACCTTCCGCTTTGACCTGGAGACTGGTGTCTGCTGTGGGTCACAAGACGGAGAAAATTTGTTCCCTGGGTGCACTTTTTAACGATTCACAAAATATGTACCAATAAGTACATATTACTGCAGTTTACAAAAGAAATGAACACTAGAGGCAGTAAAACTTTTATTCCTTTTCACACAAATTTGAGTTTTGATTAATAAAGCATAATTATCGCACAATTAGCTGAGGAATATTCCACACAGTTTCACAACCAATTCATACGTATTCGTACGAGGTGGCAAAATCGTGCTAATTCGTACAAATTTTGCATGATTTGTCTAAACATGATAGAACATTAACTAGCTGCGTTTCCATTACATATTTGCACAAAACTATATTAAGGAGATATTTGATAAATGTTGATAAAAAAGTATTGAAATGACGCTGTTTCCATTAACCAATGTTATGTGGCCAAACGTGACCTTTTGCCTCTCGCGATAAGTCAAAGCAATAATTTTGGCGAGATTTAACAAAGGAGGTGTATGCATCTATCCTTATGGAAAAGGAAACATGGCTAATGTCAACGACAATCCATGGATATTTGAATTCTGAACCACTGCAACACAACATATCAATGTAAAAAAAAAAAATGTGCCAGGGTAATGAACGTGTTTTAGCTCCCCTCAGTGGACATTTCTCTTTGAAACTGCGCCGAAACCTGCAGTAAGGTACATAAAGACGGCGTTGCACAAAAAGTGCACAGAGGTACATATTTGTGAGACCAGGTTAAAGATTTCACAACTTAGGGAAACTGAGGGAAAAGCTGACATCTGTTTTTTCAATGCTGCCACCGAACAAGTGGAAGCGATGTGCTGTAGCTTAAAATATAATGCTAGCGTGTTATCTGATTTAAAGATGCGGCAGGTTGTTCTTGTACCCATTTTGGGGAAAATGGCTTTAACCCAACCAGAAGCTTAGAACAATAGATAGATTGGACAGATAGTACTTTTTTTCCATTCAGCAGGTCGCCTCCTAAAAACAGGACAAGGTGGTAGAGCAAAACAATTAATGAGTGACATTGCGAAGCATTGATGTAATGTCGGCCATTTCTATCTTCTACAACATCTATTTATTTAGTGCTCCTTTTAAAGAACATTTTTGGGTTTGTAAGGACACGCCGTACAGGACAGAACTGAGGAAATGAGGTGAAGTCATGTCTGACCTCTCGGTGGTTTTGGCCAAGATGCTGCAGCCGCTCGGCACCACAGAAGCCAGCATGAGCGTGTTTCGAGGGAGCGCTGTCTGTGGAAACACATATTAAAAGGTTATAATATGGGAGTCGACTACTAGGAGATGTCAACAAGGAATAAAATTGTTGTAATTGACAGTGTTGCTAATGTTACTTAAAACTAAAGCCCTTTTATACATTTTAAGTTATTGAAGTAAATCTGGAATAAGATGAAATGCAAATTAGATGAAAATATCTAAAACCTGTGAAAAACCTAAACCTAGGCATTAGCAACTAACTGATATATATATTAAAAAGACATAAGCCCGGTTTCACAGACAGGGCTTACACTAAGCCAGGATTAGGCTGTAGTTCAATTAAGACTTTTTTTTTGTTTTTTATAAGCATGCTAAGAAATACATTTATTAAATAAAACTTTTTCTATAAATATCATAAATGTTTCATAAATGTTCATAAATAATTATTTGGGCCTCATTCAGGAAACACAGAACAAATAAAACATGTAAATCTCTCAGGAAACTGTAAGATTTATGTAAGAACAGTTTTATGAACGGCTTGCACAATAAAAACTGCTGTTTGTGGTTCACAGAAGAGGCCAAATACATTCGTATTAATGTCCTGTGAAATAAAAGACTAGATGACACACAGACATTTAGACAAAAAAAGATTGCAAAAACCTTGGACCCCTTTGTACAGTCTTGAAATGACAAATTAGTTGCAAAACCGACATGGTTGCTCAAGTGGGACTTGGGCGATTGTATCTCTTCTGACCTCTGTTGAAAACCTGCATTGTAACATCATCTCTAACTGTACTCAACTTTGCTAGACTTGACTCACGTAAATTAAAGTTGGTCCTTTGCTGGTCTATGTTGGTCATGTACTGGCAAAGGACCAGCAAACCAGCTTAAACCAGCATCCCAGCTTCAAAATATACCTAACCAGCATATGCATTTTTTTATAAACATGTTAGTTAACCTGAATTTAACTTATTTGTACTATTATCTTCATTTGAAGGGAACAACAAAAATTGTATTCTTTCTGAAAGGCCATGCAAAAGTCGTTTGGGGTTGTGTTCAATATTTTTCCTGCACTCAAAAAAATGATTCATTGGATGAACTCAATTTAATTGAAGGCAGGATTTCCATCCAATAAATATGTGTAGCCCCAACTCATAAAAAAGAAATTAATGCGATGAAATTTAATTGAGTTGGGTCAATTTGATCAAATATAGTTTTAATGGAAATAATACATTTTATACTTGTTGAACCCAAACTGAAAAAACATTTAACCAAAAAATAAATTAATAGGAAGACATCCTTCTACACTAAAAAAAAGAAAGATATGTTTGATTTACAATAGCCAACTTTTTATGCATAACATATTATTATTATTATTATTATTTAAATTAAAACAACTTTGACAGCCAAAGAAAATCCATTTGACTATGCTTGAGGATTTACAGAACATTGGTGTGGATGCTAGTTATTGTTACAGTTATTCCTCATGGCTTTTACCAAAAGCAGTAGTAATCACAGACATCAAGTTTAAATCTCACACACCCCAAAAAAATTAATATAAAGTTTAACTCCTTCATAGTTATTTATTGTTCACTTCAGAAAGGTTCCTTCAAAGGTTAGAGTGCTTCTAAAGCCTTTCAAAAACACATTGATCACATTGTTTTATTATGATTCTTAAAGAATAACTTAAAAACATTCTCATGGAACTTCAATCAACTATAAAAAAACAGCTGCACTGATTGTTTGTGTTAGCGGTGCATCTTGACCCAAACCAGACATAACATAGACGGTATGACCTTAAACCTTTAGGTAACAGACTCTCAGACTTCAGTGAGAAGGTTTTACATTATGAATTCACATTCAGGAAGGTCTCAAGAATGACACAAATCAGATTAAACATTAATTTGAAGCAAAAAACAAGCTCGTGCGAAGTCAGGTGGTTGACATCCTGGTTAAGTTTTACATACACTGTAAAATGACTTTGTAAAAAAGAGTTTAGCTGGGAATAAATGTCAGGTTGACTCTAACAAGAGGAGCAACGTGATTGGATCACACCATCCTGGTGCGCAAGAATCAACCAATAAGAATGCTTAAATGTAAATAAGGTAGAGAGCAAGAATCCACCACTGACTTCAGATCATGCTTTGGAACGGGATCATAGTTTCTATAAACAAAACGGCTATGGCAGAGTCGTTCCTGGATCTGTGAGTTTGAGTAGAGAGAAAGAGAGCATGTGGGAGGAAAGGGTAAATATCGGGCACTGACCCACTGATGGAATTACTTCCAGACTGTGTGTCTCTTTCAAGTAGTTGTTCATGTGGAGACCAGAGCAGGAGTTGTTTGAGGAAAAATATGCCTGAATTTATCGAGAAACAATCCACACTAGAGGAGAGCGGAAATTAAAATGTTTATCCAAGAAGACTAACCTGGAATAGATCTTTTATTTTTATTTTTTATAAATCCAACCAGCACTTATTGAATTATACAATGTATGGAAATAAATCAAACCCATGCATTTAGATATGGCAGTGAGCTGATGATGAAGTACAAACCTGCTAAACTGTCCTGTGTCCATATCTGTGTTTTTCACGAGGTCAACTCTCATTGGTTGTTTCCTTTAACCAGCTAGCTGCAATGAAAGCTAATCAAAGCTGCTCCTCTTCCTGTTAGTTTTAACTTCCAGATGGCAGACAAACTACGGCATTGTCCAAAAATGGGATGAGTATAAATAACAGATCTGTACAATCAGGTTTAGTCTTCAAATGACTCAAACAGGAAGTCTGTTTAAATTGCTGCAAATTAGTACAATGTTTAAAAAAGGGGGGTGGGGGGATGGTGGGGTATTTTTGGATGCCAGTCTAGTTTTGTGTATAATGTGTGTTTGTTATTTTATATATCTGACTCATTCTATAATTGTAGACATTTGTTGTCTCTGTCTGTCACGTCAAACTCCATTTTTTTTTCTCCAAAAACTCCACTTCCTTGCATAGATGCTAAGAAAACATGACACTAATGAAAGCATGATTTAAAGACCTTTAAAATCACAATTCTGAGAGATAATTCCAGCAATTTAAAAGCGAAATATGATTTGGTAACAGAGTTGACACAAGATTTAGGGACACACATTTTTCTAAGAAAACAAAATACTTTTAAATAATTTAATGTTGTAGAATTAAGTAAGTCGCTATTTAGGGCTTTTATAAATAAAATGAATAAAATGTTGCCAAAAGAAAAGTACTATAAAATATTTTGATTGCACATTGATAAATGATGGGACAAATACACTAAATTTTTTATATTGTTATGGACTGACATCTTGTACTTCATAAAAATTAGTAAATAATAGTAATAATTAATTAATTGTAAATAATAAAAAAATTAGTGCTGGGCAATGATTAATCACGATTAATCGCATCCAAAATAAAAGTTTTTCTTTACATAATATATTTGTATATA
>JAUCMS010000049.1:5464231-5485702 GCA_032357445.1 Enteromius radiatus
TTACAAGTGCTGTTAACATAACACTTGTAACTTAAAGACTACACTTCTTTTTTCTTTTTCTTTTTTTTGACTAAAACCTTTGAGTTTTCGTCGACTAAAACTAGACTAAAACTATCACATATAGAAGTGACTAAAATTTGACTAAAACGAATAAGCATTTTAGTCCAAAAGACTAAGACTAAGACTAAATCTAAGATGGTAGTCAAAAACAACACTGATTGCATAGACAGAAGCGCGTGATTTCAGCATCTTTTCTTTTTTTTTTATTAGCATATTTGTGCATTTTGCTTTGGTACCATGTATTTTTACTGGTATTGACAAAATTATTACCGTATAGCGGCTAAATCTACAGTAAAAGTTGTAGTAAGACAAGAAGAGGTATCGTTTTAGTTTTAGGACAACTTTGATGAAAGGTTTTTGATCCAATTTAAAAAGGTTGGCTACTGTACAGACAAGCATCTAGATATTTGGGTGCTTTTAAGACATTGCTGGTGTTACCTGTCCATCATCATGTCATCCTGATAGCGGCTGCGGTCTCTGTGGTCAAAGTCTTGGTAGCGGTCTTGGCGTCCAAAATCCGACCGTCCATAGCGATCATCCATTGTCATTCTCTTCATCTGCCAGTCGTCTTTTCTGTACATTTGAAAGAGGAAACGGAAAAAAACTAATAAATAAAGACTAGCCTGCAGGGTCAAAACTGACAATTCAAGACACTCATATTCACTCTGGGTATTCAATTGGGTCGACTTGGTTGTAGAAATCTTATCTTTTACTTGTTTTTCACAACTGTTCCTGTGACCCTCGTAGACTTTGGCAACCCTACCCTATGCATACCTGCCATCCATGTCGTAAGGCCTCTTAATGGGACGTCGGTCCTGTTCAAAGCGTAGCTGATCCTGTTGTCGCTTCAGCTCCTCCCTCTCACGATGAATGCGCTCCTGTTCACGCCGTCGCTCGTACTCTATTCGAAGACGCTCGCGCTCCAGAAACTCACGCTCCATGCGATCCGCATTCAGCCGCTGCTTCTCCACCTCCAGCCAGTTGCGCTTCCTCATCAACCGCTCCTTCTCCTCTCGCTCCCGGAAGATACGGATACGCTCTCGCTCCGAGCGGCTGTCGCGGTCTCTCTCACTGGAATGTGATTGAACAGGTTAAAATGTATTGGTTTTTAAACACTAGTAAGTCATGATGATGATGATGATGATGGGAGGCAGTAGTTACCCAGAGTGTCTACGTCTCTCCACCTCTCTTATCTCTCGTTCCCTCTGTCTTTGGCGCTCCCTCTCTCTCTGCTCTTTGATCTGGTCAAATGACAAAATGTCCTTCCTCTCTTTGCTGGAGGACTTACGGTCACGGCTCTTAGTGCTCTAAAACAAAAATTGGTACATCGTTTAAACAACACTTCCACAACAAGGCAGTTGGATTTAAAACCGTTTCAATTATGAAACATACCCGTTCTTTGCTTTTTGTTTTCACACTGATGACCGGCTCTCCTTTCGACTTGTCCATCACCACGGTCCTCTCTCCTCCTTGCTCTGTAACGGCAAGATTGAACCATTAAGATCTGGGTACCTTAGTATATAACTTGAGGGAGTAACATGCAAGTTATTTTTTACCTTTTCCTTCAGAGATTTCAGACTTCTCATCTTTGTTCTCAGATCTGAAAGGATGAAACCGCGTTATGAGATTGTTGTATTTATTTAGTATGCATAGATGTCTGCAAATGCTATTAATCTACAACTTACTTTTCTGTCTTGGAGTCAGAAGAGTGTCTTCTGTCACTGGCAGATTTTTTGGTATCGCTTTTATCAGCAGGCTTCTTTCCGGCAGGCTCGTTCTTCGCCTAAATACACACACAAATCAAGGCTTTGACTACACACCTTGTGTCAATAACATTGACAGCCACCCAATTCTTAAAAGGATAAATTCACACAAATTCAGAGCTTTCCCGATCCCATCGTTTTCAGATTGAAAGAAAACACAACAACAAAAACGTTCATGCTCCCAAAATGCCGGTTTCATCAGGACCAAATGACAATACAATTAGGGTTGTGTCAATAGACAATAGTATTATGCATCAACGATATTCAGAGATATTGACTATACCAGATGTCTTTGTCGATAGTCAAAATTATATTAGGCTCATTCTTCTATTAAAATGTATATAACTATTATTATTATTATTATTATTATTATGCGGCGGCGTTTTATTATAGGGTTATTTTTAATCGCATTACCTCGCCGTTTCACCTCAGCGCCACATACACTCAAACGAGGCTTCTCCTCATTGGAAAATGTTTTATAGTGTTTTTTTAAAAAAACACTATAAAACTAAGCCAACCAAAAAATTTACATGAAGGGTGATAATTTGTAAATAAATAAAGGTTTTTATCAGGAGTTCTAAAGGAGACATCTTTTCTTTAACAGCTATGAATGAACATGACGAAACTGCTTTTTATTTTCTTTAACAGCAGAAAAACACAGCATATTCTACATTGTTATAATGAAAGAATATGCCGTTAATAAGTTATCAGTCTAAAAACAGGGCTCATCTTGGGAAGCACAGCCCAGAGTGACTTTTGTATCAGTTTAACTTTACTCCAAAAATATGAACTTAGGCTACCTGAAAAAAACTTTAATATTTAACGGGTTTGTTTATGTCCAATATTTAGTGTTACCCTGTTGGTCTTTAAAATAAATATACTTTTGATTTTCACCTTGACTGATTTTTAGATTGATAATTTCTGCTGGGATGCGGCAAACTTGTCACAGCATATTCTAAGACAAGCAGTCCTAATAGCAACGTATGACTTCTGTATCCGAATAAATGAACTAGATGTTTTAAATATTTTTATATTTATATTTTACAGTTTTTCAGTATGTTTGAAATACATTATCTCAGTTATTGGTGCTTCAGGCTCGCTCACACGTTATAAAATAGCCTGTGGCAAGTACAAAGAGCCTCTCTGTTGCCCCCACCCACCCATACCATCGATAATATCATGTATTGGCGATCTCACAGGCTGGCAATATGAAAAATGACCATATCGCCCAACCCTAAATACAATAAAAAAAAAAAAAAAAAAAACATATGTATACTGCGAAACGTGTCTCCATATGGACGGGGCTTGAAGCAATACTTCACAAACTGGTGCAATTAATAAAAAAAGAAAATGTAGAAATAAAGATCTTTACACACAAAGGAAAGCTTTTGGACAATCCATTTCGAGTCAAGTCAGTTTGAAATAAAACAGGAATAAAGCTAGGTGAATGTCCAAATTCACAAACTGAATTATTTACCCTTTCTACTGAAATCATCCGTCCATGCAGCTCGGTTCTGTGCAGATGGCTGATGCACTTTGTGGCCTCCTCAATGGAGCACATCGTAACAAACCCATAGCAGCGAGCACCAGGGCTTCGGGCATTGGTTACTACTTTAGCGCCAACAACCTGCAAGCGATAACAAATACAGATGAGGACACCATCCCACCTAAGAACAACCTCATTTTTTAAAGTTAGCTTTCTAGAAAATGCAGACCTTGCCATATTTGCTGAACAGATTTTTTAGATCTGTTGCTCTCGTGGTTGAAGAAAGTCCACTGACCCAAAGGTTCCTACCGCTAGCAGCTGCGCTACCTGATAGGCCACAAAAAACAATTTAGAAAAGCCCAGAAGCAGTTCCTTGTTTAAAAAGCTCACTGCACGCCCACCTTTATCATCTTTTGAGTCAGGCTTGCTTGATGAATCCTCATCACCACTAGAGAAAGATAAAACGGCATAATGAGAAATTGAATGGGCAGTTCAAACGGGATCACCAGTGTTGATAAACAAATACCCACCTAGTGAAGACAAACAACCTCAGCCAATGAACAAAGATTTTGGATACTACAACTTGAATAGTCATGTGAAGCCCAATTACGTTAAACATACCTTGGACTGGCAAACCAAATTTCTGGTACATTACTTTTTGAAGGTAGAAAAGAAATATGACAAAATGGTAGACGAAATGCGCAGTCGATTATACCTCCCAAGAGCACCCATACTTGTTAACAAAGGAGCCAATGAAACAGAGAAAGCCATTGTTCTAGTAGACAGAAAACAACAAACCTCTTTTTCTGATCATCACCCTCTACAGAGGACTCTTTAGCTTCTGAAGACTCAGCAGGTTCAGTCTTCTTGCATTCCTCGACCCCTTCTTCTTTAGATGCCCTTTCCGAATCAACTGCGCTTTCGATATCGCGCAAATCTGTTTTGCTAGCATTAGCGGCCTGAGCAGAAGCGCTCTCGGTGTCCACCAAATTGTCCTGAAAGTTTTCTTGGTCCTTGCACGTTGATTCAATTTCACTTTGCTTTGACGCTTCATCAACGTCCATTTCGCAGGCTGGCGGTTCGGCTTCCAAATCGGCGGCCTCCTCGGCGTTAGCGAGGTCCTGCACATTGTCTTCCTCTTTGTGAGAATCCCAGACTGAAGATTTCTCGTCTTCAGTCAGCTCTTCAGTGGTGTCTTCCTTAAGTGGCTCTGATATACAAGACCCGGCTACTTTCTCACTTTCTACGGATTTAACAGGAATAGAATGGCACAGAGTTTAATCACTTCTGAGACATTGCAATGGTTATCGTGGAACTGGACTAGGACGTGGCCCTCTGCTGTCTCATACACAAGCAAAGGCAAGCTACCCTATGAAGAGACTGGAAAAAACCAAAGCGAGAACAAGCAACAAGCTTCCAGACAACAGGCCATTTCTTTTCAGTTCACCTGCACCCCGAAGCAGAGGGCAAGCTGTTGACTAGAGAAAGCCACAAGACCTGCGCCACATCCGAGTGTCCATCGTCGACTTTAGTACTTGAAGTGTCCGTGATAAGGAAGCAGCAGCTTGTGCTGTCTTTACAGGAATTGTGTTTCTTTTGAATCAAGCAAATGGTCCATTAGTGAAATCTCCAATTAACAAACTTTGAGTCCTATAGCGATTTTGCTTCAGCATGATCCAATTCTTCTCGTCTTCTCTTCGTGGTCTTCTTTAAGCAACCTAGAAACACTAAATTGCATCTGCAACAACCATTTAAACCAACCTATGTGCTAACTGAAACAGATTGCTGGCTCTTTGCATATCTGCGCCTTCCAAAAAGAGCATGTGAATGACTATAACGTGGTTCTAAGTAAATATAGAAATGGCTAAATATATAGTCAAAAATGCAGAAAGCCAGCAATCAACTTTGGATTTCCAGTCTCTTTATCCTGAGTAACCTGATACATTTATACTAAAAGGACCTTATGGCTTCACCCTGACTTTAAGAGCAATTCCAGACAACCCCATACAGTACCTTTTTCGCTTTTTGTGTCCTCGCATCCATGCTCACCATCATCCTCCTGCTAAAGGTAGACAAAGAAACAAGATAAACCCAATGCCCATCAGGTAAAAAAAAAAAAAAATTTAATTAACTTCCTTGAATACCTGACAAGGCGCTTCCTGGTTCTCATTCACGTCTGCATCATTAACCTCCATTTCCTGGAAAGCCAAAAAAAGCGTCAGACAAAGTGCAACAAGAACAAAACAGCATGATTGGCTAATTTTAAAAACTCACCTCCTCTACCTCAGATTTATTTGTGACAGCATCAGCTACATCCTCTGCGTCATGGTTATTTTCATCATCCTCCCTTAGGTTGGCCGAGTTGTCTTCGTTCGAGAACGTGTCTAGGACCTCCTCGTCATATTCGTCTCCCTCGGGCTCACCTCCATTACCCATATCAGCTTCATCCAGGACATTCATATCCATAATATCCATCTCATGAAGGTTCTCTGGCATAGCATCTGGGTCCTCCTAAAGGAAGTACAGTCGGTTGTTAAGATAAACTTATGCAAAATAACCCAACCCAGTTTCGTAGATCATATCCATCAACAACTTTCAACAACAACGAAGCACCTGGCCATCAACAGAGTCCTCCTCGAGGGTGCAATCTTCGGGCTCATCAGGTTCATCTAGTCTCTTTCCTGTAGAGAAATAGTAGTAAATATATGTTATTAAATCATTAAACTGAAGCAGGTTTTGCGCAAATTTGTGAAACAGGATAATGTAGTAGCTAAATGATTTTGAAATAAGATAAACATCACACTTTTACCTTTTGGAGTTCGCCTAGGTGTTTTTTTAGGAGTTATCTCTAGGTGTACGATGATCTCATCAGGATTTCCACCCTCTTCTTCAATGGCCTGAAACGAAAGTATGATTTATAAAGTCAAATGCAAGAATAAACGTCACATATTTGCCTATTGTTCGCAGCTTCACAATACATCATTATTCTACCATAACAACCCACACTTCATTCATTGCATGTTACGTAAGCACTGAATTCAAAACATCCTGCAAAGCCAGTAGGATGTCAGTAGCCTAGTTTCCATTCCAGTTTTTACGCTGTTTTTTAATCGACAAAGAAAATTTGCATAAAAAAGTTTTTGCGCAATTTGCATCTCCAGCCTGTTTCCATCCAACTGGCCTTTTACCGATAAAACTGTGCGTGATGCATCCTTAAAAAAAGGGATTGTCGTTTTGGTGTATCGCAAAAAAAAAAAAAAAAGTCCTTAAGCTGTTTCCATACATAATTTCACCCATCACGCAAATCATATGGAAATAGTCTGTTCTTAAAACTAAGACTATTACTAAATTATATAGGCCTACATAAAAATAAGTTTAATGAGTTTTCATACTTTGTTATAGACTATTTAGACACTCCAGCATCAAGCAATAGGCTATTCATAAGCATCTGCAGTTGTATGTTTTTTTTTTTCTTTTTTCTGATGAACTTTTATTAGACTATTGGAAATAGGAATGTTAAATTAGGTTATTTTATTTCTCCTAACTGACGGTCGTTAATCCATTATCTATTCACAGGTACACATCAAACTACTAACTCTAGTATCCTGAACAAAATTAGGCCTAATGCAAGACATTAATGATGGGTTGTTCTTGACCGATTCGTTCATTTTGAATGATTCTTTAATGTGACTGGAGAAGAATGAGTCATCTTGTGGGAGTGATTCGTTCAGTCGCGCATGCGCATTTGCGCGACATCCTATAGTTTCTGTATTGGAATTATTGATTAACCGGTTTTAACTTCGGGTTTTCCAAGTCGTTCGTTCATCACACAGCCCCATAAGCTTAACCAACGCAGTCTGAGCCGGAAAAATAATTGATAAGTTCATCTCTCAAGTCTTCGGGTTATAGTCGTTCGTTCTTTTGTCACGTGACCACTTGGCACTTACCGGCTCAGTACATCAGTTAAATACTAATGAATAAAAATCAATCAAATTCAATTTGTTGTATGTTGGATCATATTTGGAAATTTGCAAAAATATCTAAAATGCATTTTCTTATAAATAAAAATGGTCTGTCAATTTGTGTCACTGTGATTTTGTTGTTTCTTAAGGATCTGTGGTGTTATTTTATAAATAAATAATCATGTTACAAACAAATTATTGATTAAATTTTCCTTTCATTGTCTTTATCTATCAGTAAACAAACACTAGGCTATATAATAAAATAATCTAAGTAAGGAAGGTTGTAAATTAGTAACTAATAGCACGTGCTAGATGGAGAGCATTCTGATTGGTTTACTCAGCAAAATAAGCCAATCAGCTTTCAGTGTGGGCGGGCTTTTATTTCTTTTTTCGGGACAGAAGATATCAGTTCAGTCAGTGCAGCGAAAGAGATCGTCATGATAGAGGGAAAAAAAATCAAATGCTCTATAAAAATACGTATAGGTCTTGTTTTAAATCAATTGCCGTGTAACTAAATAGTAAATGCATTTTGTTGAAGTGACCCTCTATTATGTGCACTGTGTTGGGTGCGCGGTTCTCACATCTGCCTGAAATGAGTTTTTGCAGGTAGGGATGTCTGCTAAAGTTAAACGAAAAAAATACTGTAACAGCCAACAAAATAAAATGAAAGCATATGCATTTTAAATATGACCAGTAATAGTACATTCTATTAGCGAAATATATATATATATATGTTGATAATAAAAACAAACACGTGACTGCAGCAAACACCCACTCCACCAACTTATATACGATTATTCAGCAAAAAATTGCTAAATGATAAGATCGGTTTATATCTGTTGTTCCACTTGCCTTTTTGAGCCTTTCTGAAAGCAGGCTCTTGTTGCCGCTGATGTCGAGATTTCGGCGCTTCAGCTCGGCCTTCAAATCGATCACTCTCAGCTCCGATAATTTACGCACCCCCGCCTCCACGGGCCCCACGTCTGCTGTCGATGAGTCTGACATGTTTTCTAGCTGCGAGAATGTTACGGTGGAAGCAGAAGTACAAGTCTCTCACTCTACCCCTCGCACAATCACCAAATTTTAGATAGAGCGCGATAAACAGCGTTTCTCTCTCGAAGCAAAATGGCGCAGTGCACTACAGTCCTGCGCATGTCCAGCCTCTGGGATTTTAGGCGCATGCGCGAAAACGTCATCGATTTGCCACGAGCGCGGGAACATCTTGATACATTTTCATAGATGTAGATTGTCAAAATCTAGGTTTTCTCTAACGAACTTGTGCTTTTAATGAAGCCTCTTAAAGTTGTGAAAATTATAAAATCTACTTCTACGTTTTTGATGCCTATTGTTCTGTAATAATGTTGTTTACATGTTCATAAATAAAATAAAAAAAATTATCTTGAAACATTTATTCCAAGAAAGTTTGTAGCTGATAAAATGGTTTCCATCTGCTTAACGTTATACTGCTTGTTTTCTTAAATTAAAATAACACTTGCCTTTTCTAACCTTTTTATTGTATTATTATTATTTATTTATTATACAATCAACAAAAGCAAAAGGCCTCTAACACTGTTTGCCCTATTATTTTTCTATTTTCTATTTCTATTCTTCTATAAAACTTCAAGTGGCTTATAATGATGCTTTAAGGATTGTGCTTAAAATTCCTAGGTGGAGTAGTGCCAGTGTTTGTGACTAACAATATGCCTATATCTTTAATTCTGTTCGGAGAAATTGTATGTATAGATTTATGTGTAAATTGTAAGACTCGCGACAGAAAAGCTAATTCATCTCTCAGACACTTGAAGTAAAATTATGCCTTTGCGGCAGAGATGATATGCCAGTCATTATTTTACTTTCATAACTCGTTACAAAATACAAGTTTCACAACTCGGAAAAAAAAAAAATATTTTCCTGTCTTGTCAATGCTTGGTGATCAGTTGTTGAGGTGCGCGCTGTCCTTATCTGATCTTTAAAGAATGTTCAATCGTGTGTCCGAAGTTTACACATTTTAAATAGCATTCTGGTAATCAGAGAGCATAAAAGAAAGTGCAAATGAAGGTAATGAAATTACGTACACACGACGTAGTATTTACGTTGCCAGTAAGTCATGTTACCTAGTTACGTATAGCTAGTTGTTAATAGGATGGTGGTAAGTCATGAAATTACCAAAAATGACCAATGTTACATCAGGTGCTTTGCTACACCCTTGTTATTCAACTATAATTTCCCTCAGATTTTATGGATAAATAATGGGTAGGGTTAGGTTTAGGGATAGGGATATAATTAGGTCTATTGTTTGGGACAATACTGTTGATCAGAATCCACATAAAATGTTCAAAGAATCAAAGAATGTCATGTAATGTGTGCTAGTATTATTTAGAGGGTAAAAACATAGTACATGATTTGCATGTTTCAATTAAATTATGGAATGATTGACTTGCAGGAGCTGCTGGGGATTTGCTATTAGTAATTTGTGTTTTATTAGATAGCCTAGGTTTTTTTTAAATGCTAAAATTCACGTGACAGATGCATTGCAAACATTACCACAGAATCATTTGTGGAGCAGTTTAATGAAAATGCAAAACAGGATCATTTAATACACTGGCAATTTTATCACCAATTCAATACTGTAAGCTGTAAGAGTACACCATGCCTGCATCCCAATGTGCATATCCATCCTAAATTCTGTGAGATTAATAATTTTCAATACTCTTTAGGACAGATAGGGTGGACACATTGGGATGCAAGCTAGGGAGTTTGATTGACAGTCAATCTGACCAATCATAACACATAAAGCTGCCATTTTAGTCCGACAAACAAACCAGACCGGCGAGTAGATTAGAGTTTGGTGGACTTGAACTTGAGAAATGGTGTATATTGACATCTTCCATGATACCTTCTGATGTTCATTCATATTTGTTGCACAAGCCTACTATAATTAGCAAAAAGGAAGAGATGATCATGTGCCGCTTTAAAATAGATGCTGTTTCATACCAAAAGTAACCTGCTCTGTCGATGCATTGTCAGTTTGCTCTTTGCTCTGCAATATATTTTTGTGGCGTGGTGTGAGACAGCATGGCTTGTCGGACATATCAACAGTAATGAAGGTGGCAGGTTTTGCGAAGGGTCAATTACACAACGTTCACAAGTTCCCCTACTAAAGAGAATTTGGTAAGTTGCTAAATTTAAATGGCAGTTCCTGAGAAGAGGCACTAGGCAAACTCTTGATGGAGGGAGGTTCTTCTGATTCAAGGAACTCGGGACATATTGTTTCTTCTGGTTCATTCTTTAAACTAGAGAATGTGGGTGATTCCAAGGGTCCCTCATAGTAGGACCAGGATGTAGATGCAGATCCGAAGGAGGAAGAACTTAAATCAGGGAGGTTAGCTCTAAAGCTTTCGCCGAAGGAAGAAGACTCCATTATACTGGACATTTGTAGGTCAGAGGAGGTGGTCTGAGAGAGTCGTGGCTCATGGAGGTTGAGTTTTGACACTAAAGGTTTGCCTACACTGACCCGTTGCTCTTCCAAGAGCTCTTCATCCAGATTAGTGTACTTGTAGTGTAGACACACAGTAAACGAGAGCTCTTTCTGTGAGAGGAAAAGCAAAAATATATGCCTTATCGTACACATATAAAATATTAGATATACAGGGGTTTGACAAGACAATGTGTAGACTACAATGAAAAAACAAACTTTTATTGTGCAAGAAAACAAAAATAACAATTTACTCAACCATTCTTCTCCCCGACTTACATCTTCCGCCATTTTATAAACTAATACAACACAATGCATACGCACGCTTTATTGTATTTTATGTAATCGGCATTGTTTATATCCGGAGAAAGCACGCGCATGAATGTAATCTGCGGTTGTTTACGTCTAGAGGAAACCTAAAATTCAAAATTATGTTAAATTATGTTATTTTTGTTTTCTTTGTACAAAAAAGTATTCTCCTATCATTGCAAAACTAAAGTTGAGCCACATATGTCACATGGACTGTTTTACTGAAGTATTTTTACTATGTTTCTGGACCTGGGATCATTTTAGTTGTGTTGCTGTCTATGGAGGGACAGATAGATGATTTAAACAAAAATATCTTAATTTATGTTGCGAAGATGAACAAAGGTCTTATGGGTTTGGAACGACATGAAGGTAAGTAATTAATGACAAAACCAATTGTTGTCAATTGTTATGGACTTCACAAAGCAAACATGCATGAAATAGCTGCAACTGCTAAAGTTATAATACATTTTTAAAAAAAGACACCAATTTTAAAAAGTGAAAATGATGGTGTCATGATCTTAAACTTAGACAGTTGGAGCACCAAAATAATGAACATGGATTTGCCCTGGTCAGAAAAATCACCTAAATATCAAACCAATGTGGACAATTTGGAAAGAAGAGTAATAAGCATAACCTTTCTAAACCAACTGGCTGATAGATGACATTACACTGGAGAATATTCTGAAGATTTATGAATCTAAGCAGGTTGGAAGCTATATTAAAGGCGAAAGGTGGTAAAACACCTTAAAGAGTTACTTCACCCCAACATGAAAATTATTGTTATTAATCACTTACCCCCATGTCATTCCAAACCCGTAAAAGTTTGTCTTCGGAACACAATTTAAGATATTTTGTATATTGACTGTCCCATTGACTGCCAAACAATTACCACTGTCAAGGGCTAGAAAAGTATGAAGGACATTGAATAGTACATCTGCCATCAGTGGTTCATCTGTAAAGTCATGAAGCGATGATAGTACGTTTTGTACGGAAAGAAAACAAAAACAATGAGTTTATTCAACAAATTATAAATAGTGTCATTTTGGGGAGTATAGCTGCACACAAATACCATATGCTGTTCTTTGCCAGCTGTGACACACAAATGCAGTTTTAATTCAAATCAATGCATAAATACACATAGAAGACGTATCCTCATTTTGTATGGTATTTGTGTGCAGCCATACTCTCCAAAATGGCACTACAGTGCCGAATTTGTTGAATAAAGTCATTATTTTTGTTTTCTTTCCAGACAAAAACTATTCTTGTAGCTTCCATTCATGGCAGATGGACTATTCTGACGATGTCTTTCATACTTGGACATTGACATTGGGGTGGAGTAACCCTTTAAGGAAGTAATATTTCCCAGGTGTTCCTTTATTTTGGCCAATCCCTGTATTATATTGTGCTCATATTGTACCTTGAGCCTTTGCAGGGCACTAATACGAGTGAAGAGTCGAGGTTGCTCCAGAGGCAGTAGATCATCCATGGACAGTAGTAAGCTGCCAGCCTCGCGAAGACTCTCCTGATTGCTGTGCTTCAGGTCTACTTCAGGACCCTGAAATTATATAATTGTCAAAACGGTAAACCATGCCCCTTTGGCTGCAGATCATGGAATTTTTTTCACAGGACTCAATCCATTCTTTGCAGATCTTCAAGAAAGTCAGTTTACCTCCGTAAAGTCAGAGAGCTGAGCAGAGCAGGTCACAATGTCTTTAGGTGTCTCCAATATCCGAGTGTAGATTATCATGATGTTGGAGAACTCTGCAGCGAAACCTAGCTGTACCTTGACACCACATTCAAACTGAAGACAGCGACTCTCTGGGATGACTGGAACAGTTTACACAAAATCATCATGTTTATAATTATATTATCTACAGCCAAAGTACTTAACATAATAAACTATATAAACTAAAGGGGTTTATTTAGAACATGTCTCACCATGCGCGATGGACCACTGTAAGTTTCGCGTTGACGCTGTGACTTGGCATGCTGGAGCCTGAATGCTGTCTGTCAGGGCGCGACGCTCAGAAAGATTACTGCGCAGTTCTAGAGCCTGCCGACCACGAGTGATGTCACACCTGCCCATGTCTGAAATAGACATTGACTCTGTAAAACTGTGTGGTCTGACTTGGTGTCATCAGTTTTTTCTTATAAAGAGGCCTATTGCATAAATATGTCTTAACAGTAATTTTGTAACATTTTTTGTCTGAAAAGCAGTTCAAACTAAACGTTTATACCAACAATAATTTGAACATCTTTAACCCCAAACCTTCTGCTACTTTGTCAAGTATGACCGAGACCTTCTCTGGCTGCATCAGTCTTTTCTTCAGGAAGCTCATGAAGATTCCATTAGAGAGATCATCTTTATTTACTTCAAATGCTTCGGCATCAACACACCTAAATCCAGAACGTGACAATTATAATTGCAATTTCTAGATATCAAAAAAGCAATTGTCATTGCATTATACTTACGTTGCATAACCAAACACTATGTTTGCGGTCACTCTCAAGGGACCAGGTTGTGGGATGCTCTCATCATTTGGGTTTCTGAATGAACAACACAACAGATGTCAGGTTCAAGTAAAGCTTTATGCACAATATTTCAGAACTGACACACTCATGACTTAACCACACCGTTTCCGACACATGTCCAAAAGAAAGACGTTAAGTCCCGTCTGGCGCTCTTGCATGCGCTGTAACACATCCTGGACCCAGAGGCAGTGCTTGAAGGTATAAGAGGCAGGAGCATCGATAGGCACCATGAAACTGTTCCCATAGTTTTCATAGCCATGGCCAGCAAAGTACAAGAGCCCTTGAAATGGTTGACATGGATGAAATGATCCAAAGGTATTCAATAAACAAACAACTAGGAAGCTTAGAAGTCACAGAAATCCAAATTATGCAATAGGGGTTTAACGATAAATCGCTTAATCTAATGCATCGCAGTTCGCTCTGGAATTGATTCTGAGCTTAGTTTTAACAGCAGATGACACTGCATGCTTTAGAAACAGCTTGTTTTCAGTTCCTTACACCGTGTCCAACTACACGCGACAGGACAGAATCAATCAAATATCACAGCCAATCAGAAGTGCGTGTGGGCAGACTCTCTATTTCAAGCGCACTGCTCTCACAACAAAATTGATACGTTTATATTCTAATTTAGAAACATTACATTTAATGTTAAATACTGAGTGACTGATAACATCTGTTATGGAATAGACTCATTGGTTCGCGGCGAGTTCGGTTTTAATGGTCATCTTTGCTTTAATTTATTTTCAAGATCTGAGGTATACTGTCTGTTGTTGCTTTCAGTATGTTTATAGGATCACGTAATATAACATTTGAACTGGACATGCGGAATAAAGCACATAATCATCTGCGTTTATCCACTATCATATAGTTTGTATGCTGTTGTTCCAGCTGGGACCCTGCGGATATAGAAACAGTTTCTAAAAAAATTTCAGAAATTTCATGTGTTGACGTCACGGCTAGTTAGGACACGTTGTTACCCACACACCACTTAATCTTAAAATAATCATTCATAAAGTTCAAAAAGCTTGAACCGATTTAAAACAGTATTCACAGTGGGTTGTGTTTACTTTAATCTGGCGTAATAAAAGCTGTGGTGCATTGTGTACATTTAACTATTCAGTTGAATGCACAAGCAGTCGTCGTCGTGAGAATTTGAGTGTGCATTTAAAAGCTAGCCTAGAGCGCCATCTGCTGTTGAAAAAGTTTAAATCGATTCGAGAAAGTATCACGATGCATTAGGAAATACACCCATAGTATGCAACTAGGAACTAACCATAAACGCCTCGATCCAACAGCAGCAAGAACTCAGTAACAGCACTATGCATCTCCTGCCAGTTGAGGTCTAGCAGAGAGACGACTTTGAAGTCTAATTGACGTAGAAGGTTTGTCAATTCATGCACATCTGCCATGGGAGCTCTCAGTTGCCGGTGATGCAGGTAGTTCATGTTTCCGATAAGCAATGCTACCTTATCAGTGGCTAGAAATTTGCGAAGCGAGGATTAACAGAGCAAATCATTTACAAAAAATGAAGAGCAACCACACTTCTGCTTATCACTTACCGCAACAATCACCCATTTGTCTCGGACTCGCATCAAGAGCACCTGTAAAATATATGTTGCATGTAAGTGACAAGAAATTATCAGTAGATGTGATAAAATCTTAGCGTTAAACAGATCATGCTTACCTAGTTTAGGTGGTTCCCATGAGACATCAGAAAAGGAACCAGGACCTAAGTGAAAACAGGCCATGCTATATAACGAAAAATCTTTGGTTGATGTATTTTGCCTGTATTTAGAGGAACAATTATGAATCATATTGCACCTTACCGATGTTTACTTGAACTTGATCACTCCACGCTTCATGATAGAGGTTGTAAACCTTGCAAGAATATATCCCTCTATCTGCTGTGGTTACGCATGGAATCTGTAGAAAAGCCCATAGACAGTAAACTTAATGAAAAATTCAAGTCAAGTCATCATCATTCATATAGCGCTTTTCAAAATGCAAATGAGTTTATTCAGCTTTCATGAGTACCTTTAACACGCTTCTAGTACAGTTTGGCATTGGCTGTTTGTTGCGATACCATTGGAACTGCGGAGGCGGGTTGGCCTGAACAGCACATTCTAGATAGAGAGTATCTCCTTCCATCAACACTTGAGGCCTAGGCTGCTGAAGTATATACAACCCACTAGCTGACGAAGGGAAGTAGACACTGCTGGAACCTGCAATTGACGTAATTCCTTAGTGATAAAAGAAATTTGATTCGTTTCTGATTGAAAGCGAAATCTTCACATGCCTGCACTTGCGCCTCCAGACCTCACTAGGCGTACATGGGCCCAGCTGGAGAAGACGTACTTGTCCCCAGAACTCACACGGCAGATGTAGGGGCCCTGGTGAGTGGCACTTATGGGATTCAGCACCAGCTCTGGGCCATTACCTCCCAGCACCTACCGATAGCATAAAGAACCAGACTAAGGATAATATTTCAGATGGGTAGGTTGAGTTACAAATTTAGTCCACCAGACCTCATCTTTCCCCTTGAACCACTGGTAGGTGAGCTCCATGGGTCCAACTGCTCTGCAGCTCAGAACTACGGGACTTCCATCTGGTGCTCGCTGATTCTGCGGCTGCAGTGTGATATCAATCTGTCCCATAACTAACCAAAATACAAACAAAACCAGGGTGATATGACTCACCCTCTTCAGCCTTTGGGTTCCCAAACCAAATCATTAACCACAAAGGCACACCACAGTGAGGGTGAAGAAACTTTCAAGATTAAATTATCATTTTGTATATATACATTTAGGTACCATTTGTAGTGAGAAATCCCACAGCCTCTCTGTGCTCGATTTTCCTCAGGCACTGAAGAAGGAAAGCCAAGGTGCAACCTCTATCTGCGAGAAGGGCAAGCAGGTATCGGCCAGGACTGCCATGCGGACTTAGCACTTTGAGTGAGCAGTCAGTCAGCTCTTTGTCACTACAAAAAAGTAGATTCTATAGCTGTGAACAGGTCATAACCATGCACAATATTGGTTAGTTATTCAGTTTATAACAGACCTACCTATAGCAGAACTGTGGCTGCTCGGCCACGGCCTTAGCCAGCTGTTTCCAACCACACTCTAAATTGTCTAGCATGTAACCGAGTCTGTTTAGCGCTGCCTCGTTCAGGGTTTCTATACCCAAATTCTCCATAACTTGGTAAATGAGTATCTGAGAAATAAATGACAAGCGGTTTATTTAAATGTTTATTCAGACAGGAATGTTTGTCATTGTTTTAGCATTAATGTAATTTCTAATATACAGTAGTCAACATTTGAAGTGGATCAAAAAAGGTAATCAAAATCGTTTAAAGCCTGTTTTAGAATAAAATAAATAATACATTAAATAAATTAATTAATAATTTAAAGAACTATGAATCTCTTAACAAATACACTGCTCAAAAAGATAAAGGGAAAATTTAAACAACACTTCTGTGAAATCAAACTGCTCACTTAGGAAGCAACACTGATTCACATGCAAATGGAATAGACAACAAGTGGAAATTATAGGCAATTGGCAAGACACCACCAGTAAAGGAGTGGTTCTACAGGTGGTGACCACAGACCACTTCTCAGTTCCTATGCTCTGCCTTTGTGCAAGGAGGAACAGGAGGAGCCCTGCAAAATGAACCTCCAACAGGCCACAAATGTGCATGTGTCTGCTCAAACAGTCAGAAACAGACTTCATGAGGGTGGTATGAGGGCCCGACATCCACAGGTGGGGGTTGTACTTAAAGCCCCATTGATGTTATGGACTGGCCCACCCGTTCCCCAGAGCTGAATCCAATTGAGCACATCTGGGACATCATGTCTCGCTCCATCCACTAATGCCACATTAAACCACAGACTGTCCAGGAGTTGGTGGATGTTTTACTCTAGGTCTGGGAGGAGATCCCTCAGGAGACCATCCATCACCTCATCAGGAGCATGCCCAGGTGTTGTATGGAGGTCATACAGGCACGTGGAGGCCACACCCACTGCTGAGCCTCATTTTGACTTTTTTTAAGGACATTACATCAAAGTTGGATCAGCCTGGAGTGTGTTTTTCCGCTTCAATTTTGAGTGTGACTCCAAATCCAGACCTCCATAGGTTAATAAATTTGATTTCCATTGATAATTTTTGTGTGATTTTTGTTGTCCGCACATTCAACTATGTAAAGAACAAAGTATTTAATCAGAATAATTCATTCATTCACATCTAGGATGTGTTACTTTAGTGTTTCCTTAATTTTTTGAGCAGTGTATGTTTGAGCAGGTTAATATTTAGCCTCTCAGCTAATATCACATTATAAATATCAAAACCATTAAAAATAAAAAAATACACTTTTTGGTTGGTTGCAATTTAAATGCTACAATTACTAAATATTTTTGTCCACCAAATTAAAAGTTTATTAAAGTGATCAAAACCAAATTTGGAATACAATGCTATTAACGTAAACAAAATTTATTTTTTAATCAGCAAAGGACTGGCATATACCAGCTTTATTACATTTCAGTACACATGAACAAGTCTTCTTTCTTATAAACTCTTAATTTCTATTTTATATTTTGAATCATATTAAAAACACCAATAATCTTAATACGTGTTTTATATTAAGGTTGACTTTGTTCCTGTATTGAAATAACCCAACACAGCCTATATGAAAATGCGGAACCAAATGCACCCTACGTTTTTCAACATATGGCACGTTTATCAGTGATGTTTAGGAGATGTAACTTTAAATAACCAGCCACAAAATTAATTAAAAGTTTTAGTTCTCCATCACATCATTGCCAACTTGACTAGTGCGGCTTGATAAAGACTATTGCATTTAGATCACAGATCAGTATATGGGCACTGTTCATCTCATTAAACGGCATAGGTCAAATAAAAGGCTCTTAAATATCTAAACTTAACCGGCAAACAATACACAAAAGTACACCTACCTGTTATACGGTAACTTAAGACACCAGGAAGTGAGTTTATCCCGGCTTCTTAAACCTAAGTTATTAAGCGACCGCAGCACAAATGCTATTATTTAACAAGAATATATCGCTGCACAAAGCCGACTTATCAATAATCAATCAATCAATCAATCGTACGCTAAAAAAATCCGTTTAACTCACTTCGAATCAGTTACTGCCACCAATGCTTATCAGAGTCAGTATGGTAAACATCCGCAGCAGTTCTGTCTTTTTCAGTCAGTAGTTCCTCTTTCTAACATGTATTTGCATGCACACCCACCACGCGCAGCACGAGCTTTTTACTTTCACCTTCTCGCGACCTATAGCAAGCCATCATTTAGACGAGGCACTCCTGATGAAGGGATGTAACCCGTCACCTCACATAAATGAGATACGCAGACAAACAGATAATGATATATGAATTCATCTTGTTAGCAAGTAGAATTTTCACTTTGGTATTTCCAAGTATTTCACAATTATAATAAAGTACACGCAAAATCGAAAATACCCTTTTTGACATGTTGCATTAGAAATTTTATTTAGTCACATGACAGAACAATAACAATGTTAACAGCAATACAAATAATGACGACAAACATACAACCACTTGATCCTCAGACACAGTAGAACCAACCAGCAAAACTGAAGTTCATTTATTTTTGTCAGCACTGATTTGTTCGTTACACTGGAAAAGATGACTTTCTCCATATCTGAGGTCTGCTCAGCAGAGAAACCTGTGCCTTAGGTAATGTCCGCTGTGAATGCTGGGAAAGCAAAGCTTCCCCCGGGTCTTGCTCTTAAAGACGCATGATTCTGTCCAAACTCTCTACATCTTTTTGTCTTTATGCAGTTTATTATGTCTCCAAATATGCTCCTTCCTTAAAATCTTCCAGTATTCCCGACTGTCCGGTTCCAATTCATTGAGTTTTTTGGGTGGACCCAGGTCCAACTGAAACAGCCTGAAGGTATAGAACAACATAAATATAAATTGCCTCACAAGCATAGTTTTTTCTAGCTCATTTGAGAATAAACACGGAAGATTGTTTCCACTATGGGATTTAAAAAAAAAAAAAAAAAAAAGCCTTTTATATCTAACAATTCAGATTTTCTTTCATTACAGTAGATTGAAGAAAAGTCTGAATCGTAAGATATACACTTGGGCCCGGTTTCACAAACAGCCCGGAGTCAGGACTAGGCATTAGTTAAATTAAGATATTTAAGCAACTTTTACAACAATTCCTTATAAGAAAATATTACAGGTGTGCATCTTAACACAGAACAATGATACTGACATGTTTTAAGATATGTCAGAGCAAGATATTTTCATCTGAGACAGCTCAAACATGCAATTTAGTCTGGGACTAGCTTAAGCCTTGTCTGTGAAACTGGGGGTTGAAGTTATGAGGGGAAAATATCAGATTTGTGATATAAAAATTCACAATTGGCTCATTCATTTTTTTATTGGTGGAAAGAAACAAACAAACAAAAACATTTTTAAGATCAAAAATAAACTCTGAAAATAAAATCAAAATAGCAAAATGTAAATTCAGACTTCAGACGGGGAAAAATTGTGAGAATAAATGACAGAATTTTGAACTCAGAATTCCAAAAAAGAAAAGTTAGAATTGCAAGATATAAACGCAACAGTCTAAATTAATTGTAAGATATATACTTGTATAGGTGTATATAGGTGTAAATTAAAAATTCAGAGAAAAACAAAAAAAAAATCAACTGCGAGATACAAATTCATAATTTTGAGGGGAGGAAAGAAATCAAATAGCAGGATTGTTTTATTCCATGGAGGAAACAAGCTTCCATAAATCAATGCGTTTATAAAAGCACAGAGTAAAATACACCATCATACCATTCTGGATATTCCTCCCTGGGTTTAATAAAAGGGTCCTCGCCTTGTTTAAAGATGTTGACTCCAACAGCATGTGTACAAAGTCTCACTGGATCTTTACAGACTTCTGGACCCTTAACGACTTCCTTTACCATCCCTTTGCCTTTGCCTTTGGTAACTAAGAAATGCAAGAATAACATTTTAAAATATTAAAATATCTCATAATGTAAAATAATTTGATATATATATATATATATATATATATATATATATATATATATAATGTAATATAATATAAGACAAATTGAATCTTAATGTTTTGAAAATCGGTCCTACAAGGTCAGAATTTGCAGGGTAACGTTAAATGTTGACATTGTATGGACACAAATGCAAAATGCACACAAAACACACATTACCTGGCTTCTTACTAGCATAACCACGGGACTGAATCCGTAGAGTGTTAACAAAAAGCTCATTATAAACATTAACAAGAGGCAAGTTTATCCTCTTAAAACCATGAAGTACACTATGTGCCATTATGCCTCCACAGACCTTCCACCATGCTGTCTGAACTGGACATGCACGTAAGACGTACTTCCGGGTGAAACTGCAACACGCATGCGCACTTAAAGTATACAGTCTATATCTGTGTTGCCAACTTAGCGACTTTGTCGCTAGATTTAACGACTTTTCAGACCCCCTTGGCGACATTTTTCCAAAAAAGCGACTAGCGACAAATCTAGCGACTTTTTGGACAAACCTCAGCGAGTCTCTGGTACAGCCGCGCGAGCACGAGCCCTTGTTTTCTCGGCGCTCGCACACCTCTCTCTGCGTCTGTTCTGTTCAGCGAGCGGCTGAGAGGAGCAGAGCTTTCAGTTAAAATAGGTATTAAATATAGCCAAAATCACCGCATATATCTTATGTGTATTTGATTTCATCGGACAACGACTCAATTATAACTCAGGATTTTAGTCCAGATTATCATCTAGTAAAGAAGAGCTAGTTTAGTAGGCCTAATAATGGGGTGCATTTCATATTCATTCCGTTTTTCTGACAACA
>JAUCMS010000049.1:5485802-5504743 GCA_032357445.1 Enteromius radiatus
TAAAAGAAAAAGCAATATATGACAACATTATTAAATTCATCAAAGAAACAAAATTAAATAAAAGAATTTAGACAAGGTTTTTTTGTTTTTTTTGTTTTGTTTGTTTGTTTGTTTTTTTCTCACTCGTATATCGTAGTATGTCGATCCTATAAGCATGTATTCTGTCCACACTCCAGTCCAGTCGGTGGCGGTAATGCACCTACAAGTTGGTTTGCCAACCGCCAATAAACACCAAAGAAGAAGAAGAAGAAGAAGAAGTTACACTGGCCCCTCATGTCCTCTAGAGGGCAGTAAAACCGAGGCTACATCATCTGTTTAGACGAAGGCTGGTTGATAAAGAGAAGCTTGCTAACATGTCTGAGTACAGCACCGTTCAAAAAGGCTCTTTAAAACTGAAAGGAGTGTCTTTAGCAAGTAAAAAGTATGTATTTGTTAGCTGTAAGGCTTACTTAGATATATATTTTCAGATGTGTTGTGGTAAAGTGTTAGCGTTGCCTTGACGATAGCCGTTAGCTGTTATGCTAGCTCAGTGTTGTATAACGTTATGTGTAAGTTATGTATGACTACGTTACTAGAATACGTTTTTTTTTGTTTGTTTGTTTTCACAGGAAGAAGAATAAGGACAAGGAAAGGAAACGTTTAGAGGAGCAGGTTTTGACCACTCAAAACGAAGAAGCAACGAAGAAAGTGTATGTTGATAAAAGGACACCAGCACAGATGGCATTCGACAAAATACAAGAAAAAAGGGTATGTGTGACGAATATATTACTTATTACTAATTAATCCCTTAACCATGTTGAGCAATACAAGGTGAAACTACAACTGTCACTGAATTGCAAACAAATCAAAAGTAATCCCTTATTTTACTTTTCAAGAGAAATGTAAGCAGATAATAGTAATTAATTACTTTGTAATGCATTAAACCCAACACTGTCGAGAGCAATGTGCAATCATGATATTGTTGGTCTGAACAATAGCCTTTTCACTGACATAAATGGCTATTGGGTTATAAAATAATATTCTCTCTTTGTGACTTTTTAATAGCAAATGGAACGAATTTTAAAGAAGGCCTCCAAAACACATAAGAGAAGAGTTGAGGTGAGTCTGTCACTACTGACATCGAAATCCTATTGTAGGTAGCCTGTGTGTGTGATTAACAATATTTTTTGTGTGTTACAGGATTTCAACAGACACCTGGACACACTGACAGAGCATTACGACATTCCCAAAGTCAGCTGGACAAAATAAATATCTATGGTTTTTCAACTGGGTGCTTTCAGAGCAAGATCTGCTGCCATGATGTTACCATACATGCTTCTTACTTGATCTGCAACGGCCAGAGTTCAGAGCTATTTTTTTTTTCTTTGTAGATGTAGTAACATTTTTCACTGTGCATTGGAATTTTTTTATTTTTAAACTATGTAATATTTTGATTGGATTTTGTTCATTGTAAAGCTTTACCACCACTTCAAGTGTTTTTATTTGTTGCATGTGCTCTTTACGGTTTCTGAATGGTTCTAGTGGCCTGAAAACATGTTTTGAAATATAGTAACAGTATATGGCACAGTTGGCTTACAAGTACTTGTTTCCTGTGCTTCATCTGGGCTCAGGACTTTATTTTATTTGCCTCTCGAACAAATTCAGACTCTCTCTTTGCCTGATAAACTGAAGTCATTGGTGTCTTTTTTTAGTTTTTTTTAAATGGGAATGAGAGAACAAAACTTGAGATAATGTTTGGGACAGAGGTAGCCTGAAAAACAACTTTTAGGTTTTTTTTTCTGCTCTCTATGTGAAATCAAGTGTAAATTAGCTGGGTCTTTGACAGTGAAATAAAGCTTGATAAATAGGTTAATGGTCTAGCTTCGTCCATTTGAGATCTTTAGCCCAAGTAAAGTAAAAACATGTCTTTCTTATAAAAATAAAGGGGAAATTCATCCAGTTATTGCAAAGCTGTTGTAGTTGTCAGTATATTGGAATTAATTAAAATTAAATTAATTATTTCATTTCAATAATTAAATTAATAATTTCTTACCTGGCTACAAACGTATGACAGAGTGGCTGTCTTAAGCTGGCTACATTGGTTTCCAGTTCAGCATTATTCCATTTAACATTATTTTGCCTGAAAATATGTTATTTCATTGGTTTAAAATAGAGTCCACTAAATCACTGAATAGCAACTGAAATTAAGAGGATTTTAAAGGGATAGTTCACCTCAAAATGAAGATTTGCTGTAAAACCTGTATGAATTACATTCTTTTGTGAATAAAATCAGCAAACAGCACAAAGTAGCCATATTATTTATGCATGCTGGGTAGTCAGCAAAAGTGTTTTCATTTATTACAAGGGGATTTTTTACTTATCCTTTTTAAAGCAACTTTTATTTAAAGGGTTAGTTCACCCAAAAATAACATCATATACCATTCTTCTCCCATGACTTACGCCTTCTGCCATTTTAGAGTGTATTACAATGTATGCGTATGCTTTCCTCCTGGCTCGCTCCCCGGACAGCATGCAAATAATATTTGCTTATTTAATTTAATGAAGAAGTGCGAATTCGTAAAACAGCTGCAAATAACGTACATGCCTGTGTTTTCACCCAGATGTAAACACGGTTGATTACGTCAAAATGCGTTAAAGTGTGCTAAGCCTTGTTGTGAAACTAAACTGGCGGAAGACAAGTCAGGGAAGGAATGGTTGAGTAAATTATGCTATTTTTGTTTTCTTTGCGCGAAAAAGGTATTAATGAAGTGTCGCAAAACTGAAGTTGATTATTTCAGTTGTATTGCTGTCTATGGAGTCTGACTGCTCTCTGATATCATTAAAAATATCTTAATTTGTGTTCTGAAGATTAGGTCTTACAGACATGAGGATGAGTAATTAATGACAGAACTTTAATTTTAGGGTGAACTAACCCTTAAATTGGAAAATGGTCATTTGAGAGCATCAGTTTGTGAATTAAATGTTGTGAATTTTAACCTTTAATCATTACTAAATTGTTTGTTTTTCACTATAGTCAGAAAAATATACAGAGAAGTACTGAATTTTGAAACTAAAAATATGCAGGAAACCTGGTTCTAAATAATTCACATTTATGATTTTTAAAGTACCTGACAGTATTTGCAGTTGCAAGTCTGACTTCAGTGTGCGGATGATGAATGACATGAAGCACAGGTCTGAACACACATGTTAGCTCTTTCAACGGCCAACTAACTTATCAGTTAATGATATGGTCACTGACCTATTGGTAATGTTTAGAAAGATAAGAAACAACTGCTATGTAAGTAATAGGGCAGGAAAATTTTGAGTGATAATATGTGATAATATGACAATTTAGAGACATGACCTGGTATTGTGATGCTGTTGCCTTTGCATCAGGATAGGAATATACAGGAGTGTAGGTATGGGACTTATGGACAGATTCCAGAGAAGATCATTCACAGGTAAGACACGCTACGTGGCGTCAAGTATTTGTGTATAAGTGCTTTCCATTTTATTAAGTTCTTGACTTGTAGTATACAACAAATGCATAACATCAAGAACTAAGTTCAGAATTTAAAATAAATCATTGCTTTAACAGAATTACCTCAAGTAAAAGGAAAGTGCATTCAGGTTAGGGTAGAAAACTAGAACTTCAAAACAACTATTTTTAATGAGATTTGATATACTTAGTTTTTTATGCTCTGAGGTCTGATTGTTTGATTATATCTCACAGATACTGTGAAGGCAGTTGATGATGGATTTCAGCGTGAGGATCATGTTTGTTCTGCTGCTGATCAGTCTACAGCTGACTGAAGGGGATTTCAAACCAGCCGGCAAAGGTTGGTATAATTTCTTTTTGTGCCAATCTTGATCACTGTCTTACCTCTTCCTGCCCTGTAACAACTGACTGAATGCATCAAAAATGTTTTTTTAAATCTAGTTTATCCCAATTTCTCAAGTTAAACTGGTTTCATGAATATTTGATGGGGAAAAAAATCTATAAAAGAATGACTTAAAATGCTGTATAGTTGTATCATTAGCACTTGTATTTCTGTTTCGGATTTGTTTTACAGGGTTTTCAAAGATTTGGGGATTTACTCGTAAAGTTTTCTCTAAATCTGCTAAAAACAAAAGTGTTCAAAATGTTGTCCTTGGTGCAAGTGATCTCAACAGCTACTTGGAATGGGTCGCATCAACAGAAGTGCTGAAGGATGCCGTTCCTGTCAGGGATAACCAAGGAGATTATTATTACATTGCTAAATTTCAGCAGCCATGTCAGCCTTGCTTCTTTGATAAAATTACAAGCTCATGTGTAACATGGTCATCTGCAGGAAAAACATACAGTCATGTGTCACATAATAATTTTACGTTTCTAGTGAATAAGGATAACTTTGAAATGTTTGAATGGAAGAAATGTACCAATCAAGAGCTTCCACACATGTTCCTAGATATATAATATGTGATGAATACATTATTACAAATCATGAGGGGGACACTGAAGAAAATGTTGATGAAGAAGATGAAGTCCTCGCCTTAAACACTGACTATAAAATGCAGCATTTAAACATTATTGAGTATTTAATGTCAAGTGTGGTGACGTCAGAAAACCTAGAAGTGCTTAAACATTTCCAAGCTTCCAACAGGAACTGCAATCCATCCAAACATACGGTGAAAATCGACCAAAATATTGACAAAACTAGTACTTCAAATCAAACCGGTAAAACCCATACAACTGGAGGGAGTGGAGAAATATCAGTCAGTGGTGAATTTCCGAAAATACTAAAGATTTCAGGAAAACGTCAGCTTAAAAATGACTACAGTCGTTCTCGTTCTAACACTACGTCTGTAGTTGATAAAACCCTGCACTCTGTGAGCATGGATGTGGAGGTTCCACCCAACCATTCTTGCTCCATTGACATTACTAGCAATACCTTCATGGCTGAAGTCCCATTCATTGGTGAAATGACGAGAATCTATAAAACCAATGAAATACGCAAGACCATCATCAACGGCACCTACAGCCTTCAGGAAGTAGCAGAGATTCAAACGCTTGTGAATCCCTGCAAACCGCTCTCTGAAGTTCGGAACTGTTAGTCAAAACCAGTGTGCAACTTCTGTACTGGAAAACAAGTGACATTATTTTGTAAGTGTATGATTACAATATAATGTTGTCATCACTCACCGTTAAATCAGCATTGAACAGACTACCAGCATTGTCATTTGTTTCACTTTCAAAGTGCAGGGAGCTCAACAGTCAAAACAAAAGTGTGTTTTTTTTACGTTATGTTTTTAAAAATACGGTATATCACCCCTATTATGGTAATCATTTCATAGCATCCAATCACTGAAAGAAAAAAGGACAGTAAAAGATTAATCACATTTAATGTACTGATAACCTCTTTTCAATTTGAGTAATGCAGGATTATAATTACTTATATTAACATATATAATGCAATATATAGACTTTGTGTTGTAGCTGTCATTCATTTTCAATCATAAATGCTTGTGTTATAGTTATGATGTAATTGTGGCATCCATTTAACACAATCTAATGGCAATTTGTATTCTTTATTTATTAATTTTACTTTATTTTGGCAAACTGTTGGCTAATTCATATTAATTAAACCAGTGAGGGTTAAACTGAGACTAGGGAGAGAGAAAATTTAGAGTACAAAAATGTTTGATCTAAAAGGAATGAAATATCACATAGAATTACAGTAAAATAATACTTTATAATCATAAGAAGGCATGAGCCACTGGCTCAAAATATCCCACAATTTTTGGAAAAGTGTGCAGTAATTGTTCAGACAAGAAGCATAAGTCCTTGAACATACAAAAATCACTTAGACAAGCAAAACACTTTTATTTTAACCAGTTATTCCATGGGCTTCTCTCTATTACATGGTTAAGTTCAAATAGTTAACTCTTTATATATTTGTGGTCATAATGACCAATTTTAGTTAAGCTTGTGTAGAAATAAGGGATGGCACAACTTCCCCACAGGCTCTCCATATATACACAGAAATCACCATGAAAATAACAGCAATAATAAATACCATGTCCTCGGGAACTTAATACTTATAGAGATGACAAATATCGCAACAATTTGGTCACTGCAATGCATGCTGGGGGCTCACAAATCAGCAGCAGTGGACAATGTGCAACTAGATAATTTTGTGATATTGTTGGGTTTAAAATTTCATTTGAAAAAATTCACAGTTATAATTCACAGTATTTGCATTTGGGGTGTGACTTCTACTGTATGTGCGGATGATGGAAGAAATGAAGCACTCTAATCTAAACACGTTTGTTAGCTCTTTCAGTGACCTTATCAGGTCTTTCAAAGATTGTAAAACCAGTCCTTCATCTACTGTTTTAAATAAAGGAGCACAAGGAAAATATTGAACAAACTGATAACTCATATAGACTGGAGAGTCAACATATGCAAGTCAAACTATTGTAATGTATGGTAATTAGCATTATGCCACAAATATTGTCGATTAAGCCACATTCAATGCAATGTCTTGAGTTCTACGAGGTTTGATTCATTGGTGACATCCTCTGCTTGCCCTGGCTGAATACTATACATCAAACAATATGGGTGACAAAAATTAGAAATAGTTTTACAAATCTAGCTCAATTTCATAGAAAAGCGCTCTTTGTGTTCAAGCGGTTTTTATAAATGTTTTTTTAAAGATGCTAAAGAATGACTTTAAAATGTCCAGTAGTATAGCCATTAGGCTATCCAGTAAAATGTATTCAATGATGACATTAGATGATGTTTGAGAACGTGGCTCCTTTCACCTTTCAGAAACATCTGAATCAATGGGATCACTTGAAACGGTGACAAAATATTATTTTGAGCTCATGAAATGTTCTGTTAACAATACCATGCATCCATATCTCCAGGATTTGGAAACATTTAATTTGCAATACATGACACGGGCCAAAATTACAGATTTTTCTTTTATGCCAAAAATAATTAGGATATTAAGTAAAGATTGCGTTCCAGGAAGATATGTTTGTGCAAATATATATAAAACTACATTTTTAATTAGATATATGCATTACTAAGAATTCAATTGCTAAGATTTTCTCCATATTTAGATATTCACATAGTTGTATCTATCAATGGAAAGCTTATTCAGTTTTTAGATTCTGTGTAAATCACATATGAAGAAAAATTATCCTTTAAAAATAAGACAAATATCCTCAGTAGCTGTTCATACATTAGCATGTAAATAGTATTAATATTACTAACATTGGCAAATAATATGATGCAATATGTATTTATAGAATTCCTGCAGTTATTTAACTTCAGTCATAAACTTTTTTGTAATTATTGTAATTTTTGTATTTGATGTACAATCAAAGTATAATGGCACAGAATAACACAGATGTGGTTTTCTGTATGTCCTAAATAATGTTGCAACACAGATCAATACCAGCAGGAGGCGCCGTTGGTTGTTAGATTAGTTGTGACTGAATCAAAGCACGACTTTTCACGCAACCACGTGTTTTACGCTTCAGTCGTGTCTTTCTTTTTCTTTTACTCACCCGTGGTCAGTGACTTGCTTCCTTGCAGCCATTTTTAACCCTTGTCCATTATGTACGTTCCGTCAGTGAAATCTCACGTCACAAGCAACTTCTACCAGCCATATGCTTGACTTGTGCGCGTGGACGTGTGCTCTGAACACACACGAGATGAACAAACATGAAACACGGAAAACCACATAATCACCCTGTTAATTACACCTTCATAAACCGAGTGTATCAAAGCTGTACCACAGGGTATAATCACAGATCAGCACGACGTGCCCAAAGCATCAAACAAGTATTTAATAAGTTACATGAATGAGAAATATTTTGCAATGTGTCAGACTATTTAGCTGCTAACAATAAATAGTTTTGTCAACCCACATACACCCAAATCCAATAAAATTTTTAATTAATAATAATTTTTGTACTACGTAATACGTTACTATTAGCTATATATACTACATTACATAAGATTAACTACATATATCTATATCTTGCCTCTCTCTACTTCAGTTATGCAATTGTAGGCTACTATATATTTACAAAATGTAATTATATTCTAATCTAGTTTAGACAGACAGTCAGATATATTTTTATTTTGGGGACTTCTTTTATACAATTTATCTATTTTGATAGATATATTTTTTTGAGTCAGATTTTACAAAACCTCAGACCCAATAATTAGAATCTAGTCATAAATTACTGTTGTAATATATAAATACGTATTAATCGCATAATTTGTGCTGGTTTATTTTAGTGTTGTATATTTTAGGGTTTTTCCGTGCACCAAACCTCCCCCTGAGCCAATATCCACAAAACCCCAGACGCTGCACCTTAATTAGACCCTTGTCATAAATCAGCGTTGCCATGGCGAGGGTGGATTCTCTGGGTCTGTGACACTATAATGATGTCACATATGGTTCTGATGAGAACGTACTGATGTTATCTAACACAAGGTTCAGCTGCTATGCTGATGTAACTCTTTTTCTCTTATATTGCGCTCATCTTATCTTTAAGATTTAATACACAGGTTAGCTTTTGGCTAGTACAGTTCGTGGCGTTTTAATTTTCAGTTCGATTAAATACATCAGAGATGAAGGCAGCTTGGGAGGGATGCAATTATTCCAGTTATTACTAAATTATGCAACTGTCTAAATTATAACCGTCTAGAATGTCACAATGGAAATTCCCATTCGAAGCTGTCAGCTTTAAATTTAGCACCTAAGAATTTATTTCATTTTTTTTTTTTTTTGTGTGGTGCTTTAATTTGTACGACCCATGCTGCTTGTTACTTTCACAAGTGCTGTAAAAAACAATAAAATACTGTTATATGTTTAGTATTGCTGACGTTTTTTAGCATGCTGTTCTCCTGGTGTTGAAGGGGGCACTTGTACTGTCCCGCTATTGCAAATCAAGGATCATACTTAACCCCTGATGAGCCCACAAAACTCATCACCCAAGATGGCCTGTAATCATGAGCGTGCTGCCTATACGGGCCACATGGGCTAAACACAGAGCTCCAACCCACAGACATAATGAAAGTGCTGTAACTGAGACACAAGCCTCAATGAAAAACAGAAGGGCTTCAGAGCAGGATCCACATCAGACTAGAGGTGCCACAGTCTTATTTTAGACAATTTTTTGCATTAAGAAATAGCAAAAGCTTTGCATCAAACATTTTGATGTCATTACAATGTTTAGAGCATTAAATATAATTGAGCACATTGGGACTTAATTTCTTTTTAAAAAATCATAAATAAAAAGACATGAATGAGCATTCATTGGCAAAAAAAAAATTTTTTTTTAATCAGAATGATTCGAAATACCATTTTTCTTTTTGCAAAATGTGTGTAAAATGGTCATAAACTGGTTTTATACAATGCACCTATGAACTAAATTTGTATATTTAATTATGTAATGAAAAAAGAAGTGTAATATAGGAGTAATAATTCACAAGATATTCATAATAATATATAATATTTAATACAATACTGAAATACAGTGGGTACGGAAAGTATTCAGACCCCCTTAAATTTTTCACTCTTTGTTGTATCGCAGCCATTTGCTAAAATCATCCATGATCATCCATGAGCAATGCTCCACCATGCTTCACTGTTGGGACTGTATTGGAGGTGATGAGCAGTGCCTGGTTTTCTCCACACATAGCACTTAGAATTAAGGCCAAAAAGTTCGGTCTTGGTCTCATCAGACCAGAGAATCTTCATTTTCTCTATCTTGGAGTCCTTCAGGTGTTTTTTTTTAGCAAACTCCATGCAGGCTTTCATGTGTTTCATGTGAAAAATTTAAGGGGGTCTGAATACTTTCCCCACTGCATAATTTCTTTCCCTATTTATTTGTTATGTCTGCGAAAATGCATTATAACCTTTTAGACTTTATGTCATCATATGAGGATATGTATGAAATCAACAACCTGTTTCATAACAGAAAGACATATTTTGATCTGAAACCCCATAACATTTTCCTGAGATGTTGATTTATGACACACAATTAAAAAATTAGACAGATTTAAATGATAATACAAAATATTATCATATTTTCATAAGAATGTCACTAAATCAGTGTCAGCCACTTACCAGACCAGAGAGAGGAAGGGGTCATGATGAAACATCTAGTCATTTGGTATCTCTGAAAAGCCCTGAATGTGCTCTGTACATCCAGACTTAAAACTGTGGCATATACAACCTCTGAGAAATTCACTAAAATGTAATGTACTCAAATGAAGCAGCAGGGTCTTAAGAGAATTAAACTAAAAATATGTGTTATGTATAATGGCTTATACAAGAACTTTTTCTGACCACATCCTTGCAAACAAAAAATGCATTCATTAATTATGAGTTAAAAATAAAAGTAAATTGATCAGTATAAAAAAAAGGTTTACTGATAAATAAAAAATGCATTTTACTATTAAATAAGTAATAGTAATAATAAAATGTATTTAACAAACATTAAAAACTAATTAAGGTGTCATTTCATTAGTTAAATAAATGAATCTATATTTATATGCACACACATACAGTATATATTTTGAATATATTTACATGTATATATATTTATATTCTTATATTTAATATACATTTCCTTAATATATAATTTTTTTTTTTAAATTTATACATGCATGTGTTTGTATTCATATCTACAAAATATAAATGCACACTATATATTATGTCAACAAAAACTTTCTTTTGGACACGATTAATCGTTTGACAGCGTTCAAATCGTTTGACTAATTAAAGTAATAATTATTAAAAACAATAAATGTTACGTTGTTATGAATCAGTAAATTGACTTGATTAAATTTACATTTATTTATGAATGTATTATTACCAATAAATATGAATATATATATATATATATATATATTTACAATAATAAAATTATTATGTATGTATAAATAAAATGTGATACAAGGACATTTCGTCTATTTCAGTTAGGCCTATAAGCTTGGACAGCGCACAGATTCTTCTGACACCTCGAAGTCTCTGCTTGTTATTACTCTTTTGTTCACCGACAAACCCCAGTGGAATTCCTGTCAGTGTGAGACCTTGATAAAAGTTGATTTAAGTGACCAGAGAGGGAAATCCCGGTGAGTTACAGACATAATTCATAACCGGAGTCGACGTTCACCCCGTGACATCGAGTGAGAGGTCAGGACTGTATCGAAGAGACCGACTGGACACAGAAAAAGAAAAGCAGACGTCGATGTTATCTCTTGCAATAACCATCAAGTGAAGAAAACAATTGAGAAAAAAACACAGAAAGCTCAGAGGGAATAAGGGCGAGATATTGTGAGACTTCTCTGGGCAGAAGGAGCTGCCTGCCAATATTATTGAACTTTAAAACTTAAGGGTCATTGATGACGAACGTTGCGCTGCCCCGCGGGACTCCAAACACACGACTCAATGTTTATGTTCCAGTTTCATGCCTCGATATTACTGAAATTGTGATATGATAGTGCGCATATGAGAAAAACGCTCAGTGAGAAGTTATTTTACACTGGCAGGTATGCAAGCGAAGCAATTAAAGTTACCGTTCTTCGATTTATGGCAAACAAGCAATAATCAAACAACAGCATATGGATCAAATTGTTTTTAATTTACTAACGGCACTAATTTAATAAAACAAGGACAACCGCCACATGTTTTCAAATCTTTCGCAGACCTAGAGGGGCTTGAGGCGGACAGACTTTGATTTAACACTGTAGTCAGCTGCGCCGTGTTGATTTTGTTGCAGTCTGGTGCAAAATCCAAATCTTAAAAAGAATAGCGTTAGCTACAACAACAACACAATTCATATGATTGGTGCACTTGAACTTTTAAGTTTCCCTAAGTTTTAAGATCCCTTGACTAACAAACAAACTCTTATAGGCCTATTTTAGTGTTACAAATCATATGGACTATGTGTATGCTGTTCATTTTTGTGTGCATCTAAATTTTGGAGCTCAACAGCAAGAGAAAAATTAATAAAATTTTTGAACAACATGAATGTATAAGGTGTAAAAACATTTCTTTTTCTGTGAACTATAAATTGTGAGCTATATGCCTTGTATTTAAGCCAATGATAACCAACTGTATAATAACCGATATATTAAAAAACGCTCAACAGTGTAACGAAAACACAAACTATCGTCATCTTGCATGTGCGTTTTCTGACCCATCTCTCATTTTCCCCATAAAAGCTTTGTACTGGGTTGGGGGTTGGATTGTGGTACAGGGCCAAATTACAAACCTTCCTCCATCATCTAGTTGAGGCTCCTAAACTCTACCTACCAATTATGGCTACAAACCCCCTGAACGCTAAACCATCCTATTTTACCCTTTTTAATGTTCTAGTCTTGCAACCCCTCCAGGAAGCCGGATTGTTTGATGGCTCAGCAGACAGTCATTTTAAAGGATCCTTTTGGTAAGAGGAAACAGCAATTTAGACCTATTGTCTAGACACATATGAAGAGAAATGCCTAGCTCAAAATGTAATCAGAAATGTATGCAATAACTGATGTAATTCAACAAACATGACAAATTTATGAGAAGAAAAAGTCGTTTTTCAAATCTCCATAGCGTTAGCATACACATATGCCCTAAATTGTTCTCAAACACACATATTTTATAAGCAAATGAGAGCCAGATATCCTTAAGCCTGTAAGGGAATCGCTAACTGTCAACACGTATTCCTCTACACTACAACGCTAATAAAACCTAATGGCAAACTTTCGTTGTTATTGTTACACAGCAAACGCTGCACACATGATCCATTATAACCTTCCCCACATGCTCTCCTCCAACAGCTGGTTTGTTCTCGCTGTGACAAATCCAACGGCAAACATGCGCACGCGGCCCATTGTTTGAGCCTGGGCCGGACATCAGGTTCACCTCCACCGCTGGTCTCCAGATCCCAGTGCAGATAACGCTAACAACTTGGCTCAAAAGTAAAGCCAGAAACACAGTGCAGCTGCTCTCTACAAGCAGATCATGTTAAGATGTCCTCAAGTATAATTGCAAGATCCCTATGTGTCTTTTAAAAAATCTCCAGACGTGGCTTACATGCTCAGCCAGATAAGTTTACGCTAAATAAATGTGGACACTGTATCTAGTAGACTAATTAGCCTGCTAGTGAGCATGAGAATGTAGAGAGTACTGTATCTGGACATGCTTTCTTCGAATAAACGGAAAGTCCCACATTTATCCTTGATTAGGCGCATTGGAAAAATAGCTTCTCGCATATTTGAAATGTCTAGTGGGTGGCGATAAAAATGCATTCTGTTTTAATCTAAAATAGTAAATTTGTGTGAAAAGGAATAAAAGGTGTCTTTGTTAATTTCTTTTGGAAACTGCAGTGATATGTACTTATTGGTAATTATTTTGTGTTCTGCTAAAAAGTGCACCCACGTACGTTTATGCCAGGAAACCAAGTTTTCAGTCTTTTGCTGTCCCCAGTGTTCATTTCAGGTGTAGCACATGATATTTATAGGTATGTTTTTCAAATTTGCTAAATTGTAGGTAGAGGCATGCAGTTCCAGTTCTCCAGCTAGACAAACATGGCGTGACGGGCTTAACTAATTTAACTAGCATTGAGCGGTTTGGCCTAAAATAAGCTGAAATTAACCTTAAAGTAGATAACACTGTTCACTTCTAACTTTAATTTGGTTTAAAATTCATATGAACTATTTAACTAGTTAGCACCACAAAATGTTGCATTTCAGTATATTTTAAAGGTATACAAGTTGCCTTGGTTTTGACACTTCCAGCTATTGTCTCTGTTAATGACATGTTTGGATTTTAACTACATGATGAATAGCCTGCGCTGAGCTCCATCTGGGCCTTGTTTCATTTTGGCTTGATTGCTTTAAGATTGATTGTTGCTTTGGGCTCCAAGGAGGTGCTGTACAACGTTAATTTCTTATTTACATATGTTTTGGATCCAAAATAATGTTCTGATTCTCCCCCAATCTATCCTTCCACAGCAATTTACATTGTGTCCAAAAGCATTAGCTAGCTAGCCGTGGCCAAGCCAAGACCTAATACATAACAAAGAAATCAAAAGCAAGATAATCTGTGGATTATGCATAACGCATTTTTCCCCAATAAAAATATTTTCTGGAGTAAATCTAAGGTTAAATCGGTTAGCACATCTGCAACTGAGCAACGGTAAAGGGGTTTGCTGTAGTCAGAAAGAATCCAAACTGAAATATGTAAGGATGAATTGGGGGAAAATGACCTACAAGCGCCTTTCCTTCCAGCTAACCATGGAGGGCTATTTCAGGAGCTGAGGTCAGTAGCCCGCATTCAGTCGAAGTCACCTCCTGCGCTCTGAAGTGGCGTATTTAGCAGTGCTGGAATGTGGTTGAGGAAGTGGCTTGAAGCTACTGTCTGCCAGGCTCTTCTCTGGACACAACATAAGGACAGGACACAATGAATGAGTGGTCCAGTCCAGACACAAAGGGGTCAAAATTAGAACGTTTTTGTGTGAACCATTCACCAAGTTCATCTTCTATACATGGTATTGTTACTGTATACGAACTTCATGTCCTTCGACTGTAATATTGTATAATTTATGACCATTTTGAAGAGTTACGTTTTAGCACTCTGCATTAAAGTAACAGTACACTAAAAAAAAACATTTTGTGATTTGCTCACATTTATTGCAATCCGAAACAATACTTTGTTATGATTTCTGTGAAAAAAAGAAGTAATAAAGGAAATTTAAAGGTAGTTGTAGCTATAGCACATTTCCCAACAAGCAAGCAAAAAAGGGAGAGAAAAACAAATCATCAATATGTAAAATCATATTTATCTTTTTGATATTATTTATTTTATATATATGAGTCTGGACCATAAAACCAGTCCTAAGTCACATATTTGTAGCAAGAGCCAACAATACATTGTATGGGTCAAAATAATAACATTTCATTTTATGCCAAAAATCATTAGTATAATAATTAGAAGTCCTGTTCCATTAATTCCATACATTGCTAAGGACTTCATTTGGACAGGGCCAAATATTGTCGTAACCAATGGAATGCTTTCAGATGACCTATAAATAAAAAGACTGACCCTTATGACTGGTTTTGTGGTCTAGGGTCACATATTTATTCATGTATTCATTCATTCACTATAAAATCTAAATAAATGTAAAAAAAACAAACAGAAAACTAACAACAAAAATAATTTTAAATGCTAGTTTCACATAATACAAGTTCATTTAGGCATCACAAGATCACAGCATAAAAAAATAAATATTCACTTTGACTTTTGTTTTGAGTGAGCATTAGAGTCAGCCTAAATGTAAAAAAAGGCAAAATATTATGCAAATAAACATCCAATATTGAAAACTAAAATTATGTGAACTGTTCCTTTAAAGCAGTCAAATCTACAATTGAAGCTTTAAAGACCACTGAAGAAATCTCAGGAGTCAGGACCCAGTGTTTGCCTGTCTGATACTGGCATTACGATTGTTTGAGCAGAACTTTGTCTAGCAGACATTTCCCCCAAGTATTGTGTGGTTATCTAATCTCAGTGGCTCACTTCGGTATGTAAGGTGTTTGTGGTCAATGCGGCTATAGCGCACATGCACAGATAGCCGTGTTTCTTCACACTGGAGACAGGATGAAGAGCTTTCGACATATGCTTCGTCTGATAATTCAGAGTAATGAGGGGATTACGGTGAGACACGTTTAACTCCAGGTTACCCACTCACAAGACAGTAGCATTTTGTTCTGTTTCTTTTTTAGTAATAAATAAAGTGTTACTTCAGCGTTAAAAAGTTTTAATCTCCAATATCTGTGAAGAAAAACTGCAAAAGAAGCCTTTGGAATAACTTGCTATTACCAAAACAGTCCTGTAGAGGTCACTCTTACCCACACGGTACTTGAAATCTCCCTCCAATTCAGATCAGTGACAAGCAGCTGGCGGCAAGATTAACCTTTCAAGAAAAGACACATTAAACCCCAAGAAAAGTGTTTATGTGAAGGAAATGACAAAAAACACCAAACACCTAGCCTAAATTACGACTTTCCTAGTGCAGTCCAAACAAAAAGAAATTAGCTTGAAACAACGAGCTAAAGAAGCATAAGCAGTTTGCTTACTTCTTAATTTACACTGGATTGTTGTGTACTGCAGCAGCGTTGGCGTATATGCTTTAATATTAGCATGCTAGCATCGCATGAGGCCTTGAGCTAGATGCTACATTGGAGGTTTATAAAAGAATTTCATGGTTATAACCGGCATACAATATTGAGTTCCTTTTTGTTTCTTTACCTTTGAGGTAACTGTACAAAGGCAACAGCTTTTGCCGGGATCAGCTTTCATTGTTTTTGTTAGCATATATAATTTTGGATAGCTGATGTAACCCGGCCCTGCAGAAAACATTAGTCTGTTTTAGAAACCAAAAAATGTAATAAAACACCAATTACGAATGTGCTGGTATTTCTCGTGGCCCCTTGTTTGCCTTTGACGTGATGTAGTTACTTAAGTATTGAGTTGCACAGGACATTATAGGTGTGTTGCGTGCTTTAGAATACCTCCTGTTTGTTATTCTCTGACGCTGTTGCATAGCAACCCATTTTTTTGAGGGAAATCCTTGCGTGTGAGCACACCTGGTTTTGTGACGCAAGCAGGCAGTCATTCCTCAGCAAGAGCAGTGATATTGACTGATGTGGGAGCGTTGGATGCCAGCCACAAACATATATAAGTAATAAGCATAGAGGCTTTAGTTTATGGAGTGTAGGGTTGGCGAAAAGATTTTAAACAGACCCTATTTAAATACTTCATCCATGACATAGATGTGTGCAATTCTACAAGGTATTGTAAAGGAAAATGTCAAAGACTTTGCTTCAGTCTGAATTAGAACTTTAGAGCATGGAGCTCTTTGCTGAGAAATATCCCTGTATCCATGTTCCAAGCTTGCTGTGCCTTTGGGCTTCAGACTGATGCAAGTTTACTTACTGGTATCGTGACAGTGAGATGATGGCTCTGTGATCATAAATTGCATTCGATGTGTCATCGTACTAATGACGCATTCTCAGACACAGTCAAATCAAGGTATGATTCAATCATTTACCATATCAGCTCAGATGACTGCAACAGATGTGAAAAGAAAACACTTCAAGAGAAGCAATAATTTCATAAGGTGCATTTTATACCAGAAACGCACTGTGTGCAAATTTGTGAGGGCAAATGCTTTTACCTGCGCAAGCTTGATTTTATCTGTTGTTACATCGAAATGTGTCAACAATTCAAAATTCAAAGTTGCTACTGTATTAAGTCAACTAGTTATAACAACAGTTTGAAGATAGCAACCATAGCAACGATCCAGTCAACAATAAGTACACCTTTAGAACGTCTCGGGGTTATGTATATAACCCTAGTTCCTTGAAGGAACGAGACACTGCGTTTTCCGATGCAGTGTTGAGTTCCTGAAAAGGAACTGCAAAATTAGCATTAGAACCATTAGCTAGCAAGACCCCCTAACATTTTAGCACCAAAACACTTTAGGAGCATTTGCACCATACGAACAAGGAACTTTTAGGTCCCCCAAGAACAAAATTTTTTCCTAAGGTCATTCTATTGCATTCACATTGCCAGTAGGAACTATGAAGTGATGTAAGCTGGCCAACAGCAATATCGTTTAAGCGTAGAATTCAGCAACATCAACTGGAGGATGGAAGATGGAGAAGTGCCTGGACTTTGGTGTCGGTCCATCTATTGTTGTATGCCATGTTTGTGGAGAAAGTATGTGTGTTGTTTATGTGGCTTCTGCCAATGTTTCTTTGGCCAATCTATGTGCACTTACATCATTGTTAGTTCCTTTTGTGCTGCGTTAGGCCCAACTGCGAAATAGGAGCTAGTATAGTGCCCCCAAAAGACATTCCTATAACTAAAATTACTTCCAGGTCCTAAGGTGCGAAAACAGCAAACAACAGGTACTTTCACCAATAGTTAAAGTTAAAGGGGTAGCAAAAAACGATGAAAATGTTTTTCTGGTGCAAAAGCCCCTATATAAACCAGCTGCTAGAAGGCACATGGAAATCACCCAAATTGCTTTACAACCGGGGCTGGTGCTGGAGCTGGAGCTGGAGCTGGAGCCCAATCGACCCTTCACAAAAACCAAGCCACCTTAGTTATTGTTGCTATGTCCGACTAGCCATGCCACTCTCACACCGTGAGCCATCAGACAAGGCAGAGCGTGTTACTTGTGGTATGAAGGTCTTAACTTTCGAAACGTAGTAATTTTTTTCATTAATTCAAACAATAAATACCGTTTTATGGCTCTTTAGTGTTGTCACAGTTCGCTGAAGTGCCTTAATTCAAGCAACATGTGAACCAAACAACTTTACTTTTCTTTTACTTAAAGCATGAAATAAACATGAATGAACATCAGAATGTAAAAACAAAATCCTTTGTTTGACTTCAGAACACAATTTAAGATGTTTTGGATGAAAACCAGGAGGCTTGTGACTGTCCCATTGACTGGCAAGTAAAAATCACTGTCAAGGTCCAGAAAAGTATGGAAAACATTGTCTAAATACTCCATCTGCCATCAGTGGTTCAACTGTAATGTTATGAAGTGACGAAAATACTTTTTGTACGAAAAAAAAAAAAAAAATTGAATAAAGTCATTATTAAGTGTCATTATTTTTGTTTTATTTCTGTACAAAAAGTATTCTTGACAGTGTTCATTACTTGGCAGTCAATGGGACAGTCACAAGCCTCCCGGTTATCATCCACAATATCTTAAATTTTGTTCCAAGTACGGATGAAGCTTTTACGGGTTTGAAACAACATGGGGGTAAGCGATTAATAACAAAAGTTAAACCCTTTGGGCCGGTTTCCTGAACAGGGATTAAGACTAGTCCTAGATTAAAATAAATGTTAAGAGCTGTCTAAACTGGAAAAGGCTTGCACTGAGAT
>JAUCMS010000049.1:5532153-5546470 GCA_032357445.1 Enteromius radiatus
ATGTAAAGAAAAACTTTTATTTTGGATGCGATTAATCGCGATTAATCATTGCCCAGCACTAATATATATATATATTCACTTTTCCTTTCTTTCTATTAAAATACCAGTTTTATTGATCAACACTAAGGTTTATTGACAGCAAAGTATTAACAGGACCTTTTTAAAAACTCAACATTTCGACAAATGCTTTGAGTTAAGGTACATATTGTAAGCATAACTGATGTTGATCTTGTCTGAATGCATTATCCTCATGAAATCCAGCCTGTATGCTTTGAGACAATAGCAGTAATATTGTTAGGTTTTTACACATTGCTTAACAGTACTTCATTAGACACGTTATCTGACACTGCATGCTGAATGACAGGTTTGCACCTGTGCTCTTTTGCTGCTTTTTTTTACCGTTTTGTGATTATTTCAAAGCATTAATGCATTAGCGAATCAATTTTACCGAACTGTGAATTTGATGAAAGATTGTAAGCTGTTCAAATAGACTGTCAGAGATCATCCAATCATGGCATATTGTCTACCTGGGCTTTGTTCCTGACTGTCTGTTTTACCCCGAGTCAAACTTGCTTTTCAGCTCTTCACAGATGTAAACGGTAAAAACGCTAACAGCTTCTGAACGTCCATTTCGACTCAGAAAATTGGGTCTGTATTAAAGGCCTGAATGAAGCACATAATTATGTGTCTACACCTGACTTGAAAGAGAAACAGAGGACGGTGTGTGAGTGTTTGCATGCGTGCGTGTGCTTCAAGAGCCCACCAAAGTCGTGTCTGAAAGCAACAAGACGAACTGACAGAGAATTCACCGCAACAGATCAATTGAATGGAAATGTTTGCTCAGCGCTCAATTTGAAGAACAAAACACCTTCCAGTTAGACATAACATATGTAATTACGCGCTAGGTGATCTTTTGAACTTAACCTTCACAAATTAGAGGTTCAAGAATGTGAAAAGAAAGGCCTGAAAACAACCCAATGACAAACTCTAATAATAAAAAGAAGTCAACAAATGCCTACATCTCACTTTGCGCGTCTTTTCCCTCACGTTGATTGTCATTTTCATTGTTTTTTTAAAAGGAGAGTTCACCCAAAAAGAGTGAAAATTCTCTTTTTTACTCACCCTTATGTCGTACCAAACCTGTATGACAAAGGAAATAATGTTAAAGAATTGTGCTTGGTATCAGAATTAAATGAGAAAGACACTACGTGAAGAATTCAAGCATCAAAAAGATACAAAATCACCACAAAAGTGATCCATGTTACTCGTTACACGTTATCTTTTGAAGTCATACAATGGCTTTGTGTGATGAACAGATCTAATTTTAGTTAGTCATTATTTTCCACTATGCGTCACTGATTCAGTCAGACGAACTTGAGAACCAAATTAGTTTGATGAATCTTTTGAAACATAAATGATTCAAACTTACATTATCAATTTATTCATAAATCATTACTTCTCTTATGAGCACACTTAGAATTGCTAAAAGGCTAAAAAGTGAAAATATAAAATCAAAAATGATATCAAATGAATTAGCGTGAAGCCTAATATCACATAAAATACTATACTTTATAGAAGAACAGAACAATAAACTTGTTTAATGCTATTGTTTGTGAGCTTATACATTCTGAATTATTAATTCCGGCATCAGAACTAATAAGCACAATAATCTTGGACACCATTTGCATTTTTTAAAGCCTTAGTCTTCATTCATAGTAACTGCATGGAAAAGAGCAGCCAATATCTTCTTTCCTGTTCCACAGAAGAAAGTAAGTCATACAGGTTTGAAATAAGAACTGAAATATCCCTTTAATTAAACAAAGCAATGCAGCTAGCATCAGTTTTTAGCTTAATACTAAAAATTATTTCATTCTTGAACTCTTTTTGACACAGTTTGCATCAAGTGGTCGTGAAACTGTAATTAGTTGAGTTGTATTTGCTCAAAGCGATATCTTTCTTAAAAGGCAAACAAAGGAGGGTAAACAATTGGAGCTCACTATCAGGGTGTTGGACCTTTTTTTGACATTAGAATAATCATGTTTACTCACACGGCCTCTGACACATTTTCACGTTTACTCTATCAGACCTGCACAATGGATGGAGTGCGAAAACGCTGCTATTATCGAAACTCGATGAGAACAAGAAGGCTGAAGAAAATCAATCTTCTTTGCGAGTTGCGTTTCCTCTTGTGACGCAACACTCGAGATCAAAACACCAACTGCAACATCCAAAGCTAAACTTGAGATTTTCTACAGAACGTTAAACCCTTAAGTGCGGTTAGGCGTAGTAGGATGATTAAAGCAAAGGGGTTTACCAGAACTTGAAGACTTGTCATGTGTGTCTGAAGGGGGAATCTAGTAAAGTCCTGGTGGTCTAAAGCGTCTGAAAGCGTTGGCGTGAGGATCTTGTAATCGAATAGGTTTCAATCTGAAGCCTTACAGCCATTCCTTTTGGATTTACGCAGCATGAAAACCTTGTTAGACGCAATTGCAACTGCATCGCCGTGGCGTATATCCATGGCCGTAATCCAGTTCTAGCTCAATCACTCATTCGAGGATCTAAAAATGTTTCACAGAGCATTAAACTATTTACACAGCAAATACAAGCGTGCAACGCTCTTTGAATCCAGACTCATGGAAGAACCAAGAGGCATATTATACAGTGCAAACCCATAAAACGCTTAACAGTAGTCTTTTATGGTAAAATTAACTTTAACTTTAGGCTAATTTCCAATAATTTCTTTTCATCCTGTGGGCTATCAAATTTACAGGTACATCGCAGATTTTCCACAGCGCCCAAAAGTGCTAATAAACTGCCGGGACAAGGTTGGTATTTATAAGTAGATGGTTGAAACTCAGTCTGTGGGGTTTGAACAAAGATTAACTGCTCCGGAGACACTCAAAAGAGCCTTCGTCCATAAATATTCGCTGACTATGTGCTCTTGACGTGCGTCGAGTTGATAAGACCTCCTACGTCATCCATTCAGTTGATCTACTATCACTTTATCTGAGTCAAAACAGGTAACTCACACTTGACATGTGGGCAAAGCGCACAAGAATGGCCCATTTACTGATGTATTATGACAACGTAAACAGGTTCGCTCCATTAGTGCTTTTAGAAGGCTTTCCCTGGTGCTTATAAATATAACCACCTACAAAAACAGGGGGGGATATCAGATAAACAGAGACGCAGGTTTCACTTTAAGGAAAAAAATTCAGTCCGAACACACCCTCGATTCATGTTAATGTGCAAAAGGAATAAGCGTTTCGGCTCCAACACAATAAACCTCGCTGCGTCTTACGTTTTATGGCCTATAACTATACCTCAAAGGCTCTGCGTAGCGACCGTCTCCAAAATTGTTGACTTGGCACAGGCCTAACACTGTAATTTAGGGCAAAAACAGCGTTTACAGTTGATGACGGCTGTAGCCAGACAAAAGTGTATCCTTGCATACTTCATTAAACTAGCATGCTTGGTTAAGCTCACAACGGTCGCCTTTTGTTGTTGATGAGTAGGTAAACACGTGCAGCCCACCAGGCTCCTACCCTTATGGTGACCTTCACACATCCGCTCATTCCTTAAACCTTAAACCAAAGACAGTCTCGGTTAAACAAAGATCCCACACGCCATTTCCAAGGCACATAAGTTATCCCTGACTTGTGACAATGGATCCCAGGACATTTGACAGCAAGGAATGTTGTTTTTCACTTCAAGGCATGAAGGGAAAACAACTTTGCATGCTAGCTTGTACTGAGCACTGGAAATCAGAGAACAAGTGGAAATGCTTCTATTTTGCCTTCTTTTTGCATTTAACACACACACATAGTAATGTAAATGTACATATATATTAGGGGTGTGACGAGACACTCCTCCGGACTCCATATCCCACAAGTCAAGACGAGATTCTTAGAAGATCTTAAAAGATTTACTCTGTGAACAATACATTAAATTACATTAAATAAAGACAAAATCAATAATAAATGAATAAATAAAATAAGCTTATGAAACAATAACTAACATATGATCCAATGCCATGTCTCAAGTCAAGTGAATGAATCATCTTACAGCAGGCATCCAATACTGACTGAGGTCGAGCGCAAGAATAATCGCGCGCAGGGGTTTGAAATGAGCTTGCGGGCTCCCGTTTCTTCACATGTAGATCTGTTTTCCTCTCGTGGAAATGATTTACCGCACGTGCCAGAATCAATGGTGTGCTCGCTTATTAATGACATAGATTTGGCGCCATAGATTTGTTGGGTTTTTCTGTGACAAGAATGCATATTTGTTTTAAGTTTCAGCTGAATTAAAGGTTTTGGTCCACTGCGAATGTTGACTACTGTATATATATATATATATATATATGATGCATTTTGCATTATAACTTTACTTCACAATTTCTAAAAACGCACATTTATCAAATAATTGTTTATTGACCTCCTAGCATCAGGTCAGTATAACCTGCAGCTCTGTTTGTGTCAGAGCTCCCAGCGTGCAAAGGTTCCTGCTGGACTTCCTGTTCAGCCTGTCACTCGCACTGTTGTCATTATGAGACCTTTTACAAATATGTACCCACACTGCGAATGACTCATTCAGCAAACACTCGCAAGTAAGAGCGAGTTTTTTTTTTTTTTCTCCCAGTGAGTGGTTCTCATCAAACGATCTGAAGGAATGCGGCAGGGATGGTGAAATACATTTCCAGGCCCAAAGCTCGCAGGCCAGTTCTTCACTTATTGATTGAGCTTTAGATCAAAACCCAAACAAACATGCGATTGCCAAGCAACCAGTTAGATATTAAAAACATGATATAGCTTTGGCTGCATTGATTGAGTTTTGGTCGTTTTATTGACGGATGTGTATTATTTCATAATAGTGGGGTCCTGATGCAGCCGCAGAACATAACATTTCATGTTCAGGTTGACCCAGATGTCTCTCTTTTAATTACATCTGTCGTATGAAGATTATTTCATCATTCCTTTTTCTAGGAACTCTCATCAAAGTATCTTCACACAGTGCAGCAAGCGCCCAAGGCACATAACACAGATCAGCCAATTACACCTTATTAGAACAAACAGTTCAAAGTACAGATACATTCTGATCCTGTACGCTGTACATGACCTAGAATACCTGGAACTGCATTCACCAAACCTGTCTTAATTAATGTACAGTACAGTATGTTTTATTTAGGTTAGGTTATTTGAGGTCTAAAGACGTGAGTTTCCGACGATGCTAAACATTTTTTAGAATTGCCTGAGATGAGTTTCTGGCCTGCAGTCTGGTTTGATTAATTAAGGAGTTTTGGCAAAAGGCTAAGACCAACCAGTTTAAACCAATTTGTTTTAGCATAATGGAAAAATACTGAATAAAGTGGAGTTGATGGCATGATGGATTTCTGATCTTTTGCAATCGGCTCTGGTTTGGCGCAAAACAAACAATGTGCTGCTGATGAAGCTGCAAAATGTCAATGTTTTTGAGATTCAAAAGTCCAAAAAGTAGCTTAAAACTACTTAAGATGAATCCTGGTCTGATTCTGCAGTCTGGTCTGGTCTGTTTTTTTCACATGGACAAACATCGAAGGATATGGAGTTTAGGCACAGGACCACCTGTTGACCTGACAATGCCAATAAGTTTTTTAATGTATTGTTTGTATTCTAAGCATAAACAGCCATAAAATGATTGTCCTGCTCAGAGCAACACATGAGACAGAGTACAGATACATTCTGATCCTGTACTCTGTATGTTCCTGGAATGCCTGGAACCACATTCATCAAACCTATTTTAATGTACAGCTCAGTGTGTCTTTAGGTTACGATGACGATAAGAAGAAACTGACTTACAATGGAACAAAATGTAGCTTAAAACCACACAAAATGGACTTCTGGTGGTATTGCAATCTGGTCTGGTTTACTGGATTTAGAGGGTTTTTTTAGAAAACCATCTTAGTTTGGTTTTATTTTTTATTTCCAGCATCTGGTCTCAGTTTTCTGGTCTTGCAGCCTTTTTTTTAGCGTAGTGTACACACTATAGTGAAAGTGAAGTAACTGATGAATTTGGGGCAGAACAGTCTGTTGTACTGACACTCCAAAAATGTCTTGGCAAAACATTTTTTACTTTTTGTTGTTTTTCTTTATTGGGCAAGTTTTGACACATTTTTTACATTTTGAGAATAATCGTAAAAACCTGCTTAAAACAGTCCAAGATGGTTTTAGACCTGGAATTCTTGGAACAGCACCAAGCCTGTCCTAATGTATAGTACAGCATGTCTTCAGGTTATTTAAGTTCAAAGACGCAAGGCAGAAAATCTGTATACACAATGTCAATGCTTTTGAGAATATATGTCCCAAAAGGAAATTTTCTTTGTCTGCACAATTTTACAGTCTGGTCTTGTTTGCTGATTTTAGAGTGTTTTTAGGCAAAAGCTAAGACCAGAAAACCAACTTTGACTGGTTTAAGTCATTTCTTAGCTTAATGGACAATCCCTGATGGTTTGAGTTTGGGGCATAAGTATGGTATCTGTTGGACTAACAATGCAAAATTTTTACAATACACATGTACAATACAGTACTGCAAGATGGTTTAGTTTAGAGTAACATAGAATAGTCATGCATAGATTCTGCCCCTGTACTCTGTCAGTACCTGGAATGCATGGAAACGCATTGACAAAACTTGTTTTAATGTACACAACAGTATGTCTTTAGATATAAAGACACACGATCACATTGTCACAGGATGTTGAGCACTAGCTAAACTGACTGACAATGCTGCAAAATGTGAAAGGTTTTGAGATTAAAGGTCCAAAGTGTAGCATAAAAATGCTTAAGAATGGATTCCTTGAAATAGTTTTAGAGGGGTTTGGCAACAGCCAAGACCATAAAACCATCTTAGACTGGTTTAAACCTTTATTCAGCATAATGGACAAACACTGGAGGAAGTGGAATAACTGATGGCATGAGTTTAGGGAGTACTCCAAAAACATAAAGATTTCGGAAACAAATGTTTGCAAAATAACTGTCCTGCAAGATGAGCTTAGCAGCTGGTGAGCCAAAGCATGAATACATTTTGATATTGTACTCAGTCTGCAATTCCTGAAACCATGCCAAACCAGCCGTAATGTACAGTACTGTATGTTTTTTGGTTATTTAAGGTTCGAAAATGCAAGATAGCAACAAAGTGATAAGCAAAAGCTACATGCACAAATAGCTTAGCTGATCTTGTATTTTGAGATGGTTTACTGGTTTTAGAGAGGTTTTTAATATATCCAAATAAACCATTTCAGACTGGTTTAAAAAGCTAATGGACAGATATTTGAGGAAGTAAACCAACCAGTGGGATGAGTTTAGGTCGTAAGTTTGCATCTGTTGGACTGACAATTCTCTGTAAACATCAACATTTTAACAATAAACACAATTGCAAGACTGTTTTAGCTTTAGGAAGACAGTTGAGCCTAAGCACAGACACATACTGATCCATGCCAAACCTGTTCTAATATACAGTACAGTATGTCTAAGTTCTTTATGGGTTACACTTTATTACCCCTTCTAGGCATGTACTAACTTTGCAGCTTCATGTCAACTACAGCTCCCATTATAATATTTGTATACCTTTGAATTAAGGTTAGTGCACAGCAAGAAATTATTTCTTTCCTTAGTATTTTTTTTCTTCTTGTTTTCCGGTTCAAATGTCTAAACAGAGAGTTACCTGACAATGTGGGTTGTCAAAATATATTAAAAAAATTGTACCAACCCCCAAACTTTTGAATGGTAGTGAGCATTTCTTTATCTCTGCCATTTAACAGGACACAACTAGAATAAACATAACCTTTTATTTCTAAAGTCATCAATCTTACCAAATAACTGTAAAGCTGTAGGTAAAGGTGCAAGAAAAGCATAGAAGCTTTTGTTTTTGACACAAAGGGCTCTTTTATGACACATGTACTTGTCCAAAGTGCCTTTATGTAGTGTGGGTCAACAGTACAGGTATGTTTACAATACAGCAATCCTTCCCTCTCAAAGGCCTACACTTGATACTGCACCTACCATCTGTCACTTTTAGTAGCGCTGTGGGTTTGTGTACAGTCATTTGCTAGCACCATCAAATGTTAATTTGCTCAGGGATGCCACCGTTACTGCCAGGAATCTGATATTACAGCACAAAACCTCTCTAGAAAACCAAGAAGCAAGCCGCAAGACAAAGTTAGCCATGATGTCAATGTTCATTCTCGGTTTCAATGCAACAAACATCAAACGTCCTGCTATGCTGAAGATATTACCTCAGCGCCAGAGTTCAGTACACACTCAAACATGAACACAATGTGAGAACGTCAGGCCAAGGCCCTGGTAGTAATCAGCCATTGTTTGAGAAAAAAGAAAAGGCCTCTGTGTGTGATTCCTGTGAACGTGATAAAAAAGGAAGGCCCATTGTGCTTACCATAACTTTTTTGTGATTGCTTTGCCTTCTCTAATGACTTACGCTAGTTTGGCTTTATATCCGAAGAGTTCTTGTCACACAAAGAAAGGACGTCATCTCGCAAACCAACGTCAACCTGCGATGTGAAATTAAAAAGGAGACCGTTTCATTCACGCTCCCCTCATTTGAAAGTAAACTAACCAGAAAGTAACATGGAAAGAGTTGCTCTGCATAAAAGCAAAAACTAAACATTTGCACTCAGGAAGGTGCAAACTAATAGACAGATCACAATTGCAATTCAGACTTTAATGCAGTGCACGCTGAGATAGACAGATACAGAAAAACAACATTATTATGCATTCACGTTCTCACATTAGAAGTTGAAGCCACAAGCACATTGCATGCATGCTTAGAATATAAGTGATCGTTTAGTGTGCAACTACGTACATGTGTGTGTCAGCATGAGGCTTTGGAAAGTTAATTAAAAAACTGTCATTAGTAAACATGAGAACATGTGAATTTAGCGAATTCAACAGCCCTACAAATAAATGAATCCTTACTAATATTGCTAACAATAACAAAAAATGTTTGGTTGCCAACACAGCTGTCGTTGCTGTAACTTCTCCGTTTTTGTTTGGTTTTATGTGCGAGGTCCATAATACTCACCACGTAAAATAATAAGGAACTATAACGCAAGCTTCTAGATTAATCAGCACCTTGCATTATCCGTCACTTAATCAGAATCGTTACAATACATTGTCATGACATGCAACACATGCAATCACTGTTAGTCCAATTCTGAAGAAATATTAGGACCAGTCAACATTGACATGCTTTCCACTAAAAACCAAATGCAATTAAAAATATCATACGGATATGAATTGGACATGCCTACTGTATATACTTGTTCCAGGCCTATGAATCCACTAACTTGTGTAATAACTCCGGAGAAGGGTGTTACACTACTCTACCCTACTCAGCAAGCATTTAAGTATGTGTGAAGTACACTTTGTAAGTGGCAGTTCCCCTTTAAACGTGATGCGAAAGTTGCATTGTTAGCTTTAGCCATTCATTTGTCTTTTTTAGGAACGAGGAAATGCACTGTTTTCACAACGGAGAACACAGGCCTTTGCCTGCGAGATCTTAGGATACAACGGCGTTTCCTGAATCCTGGATGTCTTGTGCTTGGCTCTGACTGACTTTGAAATAGCTCTCGTATTTAAACACAACAGCAAACCGTGACATAGGGGGACACCAGGTGTCTGGTGCTGTCAACTCCATTTCAAAATCAATCCCATTAGTCATTTGTTCAACAAGCCTAAGCCTCTAAACGCTTCTTTGTTTCTCTGTAATAAATTGTGAATGTTAAGAAATCGACTTTACATAAACATCACAAGTAAAAGCATCAGATTTTACAATCACAGCCTTGTGTTGTCAACCCTCGACAGGAGACTCTTTGGAAAATTTGAGCAAGTTTGGGAATCGAGACTCAACGCTGTTAAAAACAAATAATTCAATCGAACGCTACGTTGTATACAACCGCACGCTGTTTAGTCCTTGTAATTCTTCGCTAATGCATTACTAGCTCAAACAGAAAAGACCTTGATGTATCATTAGTGTCATAGCGAGCCACCGGGAAGCCAGCGTAGACACATGTGCTTACAGTCAAGGCACCTCATCAGCGTGTGTGTTTACACTCGGACCAAAACATTGGCTCTCACGCAGCTGACAGGGCCATGTGTTCCTGCACACGGCTCGCCGCTATCAACGACAGTGTTTCTACAGACCTCACAAAGGTCAGCAAAACACTGCCAGCTTCGCAATGTCTTGTCCCTTGGCGCCTGGCTATCAACAGGAAACATCTTTCGCAGAACAGGAAGTGCTACTCTCTAATTGGCCCAAAGTAATTCAGTGAGAACCGTTTTTTCTACCAATGAGAGCGCAGCTATTTTGGGAGAGGCTATATAAGCGGACTTGCTGAGCGTCAGTGCGCCAGAGCAAGGATGAGGTAGTTGGTAGTGGAGGCTTCCTGGTGAACAGGGAACTGAGTAATGCAAAGGGATTTTTTGAAGGCTTACAGGCGACAAATCAGTCATAGAGTTACTGTTGCCCAAGACCTTTCATTGCTCATGACTCGCTTGCTTAATCTGCCCTTGTCCGAAACTGCAAGCAAACAATGTATCCTATACTATTAGTGAAAAAAAATTAAAAAACAATTGTGCCTTTATAGGATACCATTGTGTCAGCAGCCTCAAACCTGCAAAACTCTACTAAACAGTGTACATTAGTAGCTTAAATATACATAATAGATACCAATTTGAATCTTTAAGGTGCTAATATGTGTCCAATATGCACTCTAGGTACTAATATTAATACTAAATATTGGCAGAATATAGGCATGCAAGGGTTTGGGCATACAGCCCCAGTTAGGTAAAGTATGTACACATTTATTTTGTTGCTCAAAATCCTCTCTCTCTCGAGATCTCACACAAGAAATGTAGACGATAACTACCAGTATACCATCCAAAAGTTGTACCTGTACTGGAAACGCCATCATGTCACTGGGGTAGTTGCCTAAAAACTGCAAGATTGTACCTAATCTGTCTTTAAAAGATGTATATTAGTATCTTAAGTTACCAATATTCCCTCTAGTTACTAATACGTATCCTTAAGGTACTAAAATGCACATTTTTGAGGTAGATATGGGTACTTTGGAAAGTACTTCCCCAGTCTATTAAAAATGTGACACTTTTTTTGCTGACAGCCTTCTCTTGAACTCTCAAGCAAAAGATGTAGAAGATAACTACTAATATATCGAAATATACTATATTTGTATGAGAAACACTATCATGTCTCTGGGTCAGAACTCTTAAAACTGTTTTGCTGTACCTTATCTACCCCTAAAAGGTGTATATTAGTACCTTAAGGGTACATAATGGGTACTTATGTGTATCATCAAGGTAAATAGGGTACACAAGAGTACTTTAGAGGGTAATTCCCCTAGTAAAGTAAAGCTTAAACGCATTTTTGCTGATAGTTTTGTGTCAAAGAGATTTCAAGCTAAATATGTTGAGCTGTTATGCCATCCGTAAAAATGTAGAAAAGACTGCATTATGTTATCTGCTCCTAAAGATGTAGGTACTGACATGTATCCTTAGGTACTAAAAAGCAATCTAGGTGTAGCATTCATCGTTGAGGTGATGTATAGCTTAAATCGTTTTTGCTAACACTGCTCTTGTAGCCTACTTCTGCTCACTTTGTTGACCAAATTAGCACGTCTTTTCATCAAATGGCACCACAAATGTTTTTGTTCGGAAGTAGAGTACGAGGAAGACTTTTTAGTATCCATTAAAGAGCGTTTACAAAAAGGCATCACAGTGATGTGTGTATACACAAGGGTTTTCAACAAGAGAGTGATTATAATTACAACACCAGCAACAAGCTTTGAAATCTGTTCATTAGCGGGCTGCTAAGAGTCACGTTTGTGCCTGTAATGCTTTATCTGTGCTGGGAAGTGCATCGGCTGTCTTATCGGAGTGCTAAAATGATTTTGATTGTACGAAATCAGAAACACGAAAGCAGCTTTTACTGAGAGTGGCGCAGTTACGATTACTTGGCGCCTGTTGCTCCGAACGCTATGCCTACAACAACAACGATCAACGTTTCCGTAATCAAAACATGGCTACCGGCAGCGTTTGCTAATTCTTATTCAGGCTAATTCCACACACCAACTGTTTTTGTTCAGTTTGATTTGTTTAGTACACTTTGGGCTTCTCTATAAACCTGAAGTCTATGAAAACCCTGTTTGGAAAAATGTTTTTCGTCATAAATGACTATCATGTGTTTGGTGGGCAAACAGCCTGGATATCTTGCCATGAGCTACTATTATTTTGTCACAGAACTGTATGTTGCAATCATTGTGGTTAGTGATTGGAATGACATACAGCGTTTATCATCGGCTACCATGACACCTGTTTCTGCGACGCAATGCTCAAAAGTTGCAGTGTTGTCTGCGAGCGTCGTGTGAGTCATGGTTACTGTTGAGAGTGACGTTTGGTTTTACCGTAGTGGAAAAGCAGTGGTGGAAAATAGGCTTTGACCTTTTACTTTATTGCCGCACACCTGCACCAAGGAATTTTTACTGGCCTGGTATAAGCTAGCTTAGCCTTTCAAGTAGGGTAGCTAGCTTTGTGGCACATGGAAGTAAAACATTCATGACTGAGATCTGATCTAAAATATACAGCCAAATCTAAACGATTCAAAGCTTCTTTGATGTGCCCCTTTCTACAGAGTGCGAGAGCGGGCTAGTCGCCAATCAATGCTGAAAAACCGAGTGATAAAGATTATATCGATTTTCCAGAGAAAATCTGTTTTTATCTGTGCAAATGTTTGGAAAGCTGTACTGTTGCTGGTAAGCTGATCTGAGAGGTGTTATTATATTGCTTACATTCAATGCAATGCAACTCTTCAATGCAAGTTTATGGGAGTTAAACCAATTTTATCATGTCAGACAAGTCCATTTACTTATAAAACATAACAGCACGGCTCAATAACACATCAAGACACATCATTTGAGCCATTCTTCATATGCTTTGCGCAAACATACTGCAAATCCCTAATGTAGCTTTTTAACCGCTGCCTAATGCTACAGAAATGACAAAATGCTTGCATCGTGTCAAAACGGCTACTTCACACTCTGTTAAGTTAACTTTAATGATTTATTCGATCGCATTATTGTTCACAGGCCTTTCTGAGCATGCAAAGCATCCAGAATGAAACCTCAGATTGTGGCTATGCGTCAGCTTTTCCATTGCAACAACACATCAAAAGGGGTGTTTGGAAAAATAAATAAAGATAATACTGATGTGGGATATGCAGGCATGAAGCTCATGGGAACTGGACTCTCTAGTTCACTAACTGTCATCAAAGTAGTTCTCGTGATTTGATCAGTTTGCAGTCCAGAAGCGCATCGGTTCATGGATTAGATGAGGCAGTTCCTCTCTTGAAATCTGTTTACAGCAGTGCCCTATTCTTTCCTCTTGTGTCATAGCCGTCCACCTGCTTAACATCGTGTGGTATGTTCCACCTGTTTTGTTGCTTTTAACAAGAAGGTTTGAGGTTAAAGAGATCAGCTTGAGGGTTTTATGAGGGATTTCACACCTGTCTTTTTTAGAGGTGTGACACATCTGTGGTTGCATCACCATATTTCAGAAGGCAAAATATATTCCATTCATTCCATTCAATCATCGGTTTATTAGTTTGTTTTTGTCTGCAATGAGCAAATGGCATAGAGCTTATAAACTTTGAAAACAGCATTATTTATTGTTGTGTGCAACAAAGCTGCTTAATTTTGAGATGTTATTTTGGATATCAATATAGCCTAATTCATATATATATATATATATATATATACACATATATATATTTTCTGTCTATCTGTCTTTCTATCCATCCATCCTTCCTGCCTTCATTCCTTCCATCCAGCTATCTATCTATTCATCTGAACATCTATCTATCTATCTATCTATCTATCCGTCCGTCCGTCCGTCAATCCATCCATCCATCCATCCGTCCGTCCGTCCGAACATCCATCCGTCCAAACATCCATCCATTCGTCCGAACATCCATCCATCCATCCATCCGTCTGAACATCCATCCATCCATCCATCCATTCGTCCATCCATCCATTCATCCGAACATCCATCCATCCATCCATCCATCCATCCAGCTATTCGTCTGAACATCCATCCATCCATCCATCCAGCAATACGTCGGAACATTCATCCATCCATCCATCCATCCATCCATCCAGCTATTCGTCTGAACATTCATCCATCCATCCATCCATCCATCCATCCAGCTATTCGTCTGAACATCCATCCATCCATCCATCCAGCTATCTATTCATCTGAAC
>JAUCMS010000049.1:5546570-5556836 GCA_032357445.1 Enteromius radiatus
CCATCCATCCAGCTATCTATTCATCTGAACATCTATCCATCCATCCATCCATCCAGCTATCTATTCATCTGAACATCTATCCATCCATCCATCCATCCATCCATCCAGCTATCTATTCATCTGAACATCTATCCATCCATCCAGTCTTATGTTAGTTTTCACTTGGAAACCAATAAAAAACAAGAACTAATAAATAAATAAAAATAGTAAAACACACAAAACAAGTAAGTGGAACTTCAAGTCTGAATCACCCTAATAGTAAAATTAATTCAATCTTTTTCATTTCATTACTTTTTTTTAAATCCTTAATGCACTGAAATAACATGCTAAACTGACAGTCTAAAAAAATATAATGAGCACAGCAAAGAAAAGGTCAGGGTCACGTTAAGTAACAATGATTTAAATGGGAAGAATGTAATGAAAATGATTTCCTGCTGGGTTATTGGGGTAGTTGGTTTGGGGGATGACAGGGTTGGACAGCGTCAGTGCACAAGACCTGAAAAAATGTCTGAAACTACCATCACAGTTCACATTCTGCAATTTTCCATCAAGCAGGAACCCTCTGAATTCCTTGGAAGGGGAAGTTTGTGCAAAGAATGTTTGTCATCAAAGTTGAATGAAAGGGCAAAGTGCTATATCCCACTTGAACAGTCCTAAATCAACATCTGGTTTAATATCAAACTGCTGCACTCTAGATGTTCACGAATCACAAATAACCCCGCGATTCTCAACTGGGTACGTTCCACGCCCAAATGCAGGGTAAAGTGTACCAGTGTTTGGCTGCTTTGAGACCGCATTGTGCACAGATGCTCACTTTTTCTTTTGTTTTACGAGGGGATGCCACAAACACTGAGGCCTGAGTTAGCACTTCTGCACCACAACGGTGCATGCAGCCAACACTGACCTGATTCTTTGTAAGTAGCGGCAGGTGTGGGATACCAAAGTGGTATGTGCAGCTGCGTGAACTTACTGCTCATGGCACACACACCTTTCACACACTTTCTACTCATCGAGCATAGAGCCAAACCACAGCAATCAAGGTGTTTTTCAATGCTCTGCATTTTAAAGCTACGTTCGTTTTTTAAATACTTGAAAGCGTGCAAGCATTTTTTAAGCATTTTTCAAACGTTGCTTGTCCACTAAAACTTCTGAAAACACTAATGTCACAAAAGATTTCACATTTAACCACTTGGAGGAGTATCTTTCTGTAATCTTCTGTAATCATCAGACAGTGACTAATAGATACTATATTTGGTTTAAAATGTACTTTGCAACTATTACATATGTTCTTGTGTGAATGTGTCTAGTATGTAATTTGAATGTACCACATCCGCTGTTTTTTACCAGCTTCAGTTGCATCGCTTCACTGTCATTTCATGACATCATGGAAAAGTAACATATCCACTGAATGCACAATCCAGAATCTCAGAAGTTATAGGTCATCCAAGTATTTGCAACCTACTGTTTTCTGAACACTATGGTTACAGACATTACTATTTTCATCTTCTATTATTCACACATTATGTATTCGGACATACTGTGCTTTTGTCATACTTTTTTTTTTTTTTTGCATACTTCAAATTCGGACATACTGTACTACTCTTTTGACATATTGTCTTTTTTTCCATGTTATGAATTCAGACATACTGGGTTTTTTTTACGTATTATTCTTTTTTGGACATACTGCTCTTTTGGTTTAATGTTTTTCAGAAATCATGAATTCAGACATACTGCGTACTGTCTTTTTTCCACATACTATGAATTCGGACATATTGTTTTTTTCACGTATAAGTAATTTTTTGGACACATGCTCTTTTGGCGTACTGTTTTTTCACATACAATTAATTCTATCATGCTGCTCTTTGTCACATGATATGAATTCGGACATACTGTTTTTTTTTAGGTATTATGAATTCTTTAGACACACTGCTCTTTTGGTGTAATGTTTTTAACATACTATGAATTCAAACATACTACCTATACTTTTGGACATAGCATCAGATTTCACTGAGAAAAAAAGAGAAAAAGATGCTTTCAAACTCATCCGGACTAGCGTAGACTTAGCATAAATGTCCTTGCAATTTCCAAATCCCAATCGCTAAGGTTATTCATAGTAGCATAACAGAAACCAAACTAGCAAAACACAGTGGGTCTGCCCGAAGACACAATGAGAGATGGACACCAACCAGAGGAAGATAAAGTGCTGGAATCTGCATGATGTAACACCAAGGCATGAGGAGAGGGGGCCCAGATGCTTTTGCAAGGCGCCTGATTTTCGTGTTTGCAAGGAAACCATGGAAACAGAGGGGGAAACCCTCCCAGCTGTAGGGCCGAGTTAGGCTCCGAGCCCCAGAGTCGACAGAGCACCAGTGCTCCAATCACAGGCTTTCCCCTGCGAGCCAAGGCTGGGTTTCATCACCGAAGAGTCCAGGCCTTAATGCACAGCAGATGTGTGGCCAACAGGAGTTGGCAGCTCTTTGACAGCGCTGGATGGAGCAATCCCCCTCCTCCCCCACCTCTTCATCTTCCCCTTAGGAGAATGCTGTGTGCGGGCTAACGCTCGGATCCTCTCGGCATTCTTGGGAACTCGCAATGAGCTCTGTTATAAGAAAACATTCGAGAAAGATTCAACTTTCAGCGCACTACATGCCGCTTTATCAAACTCCTGGCAGGGGCTTGCGAACACTCCCGCTCGGACACATTCTTCTGCTATCAGTCGTGTAGTTCCAACGCATGAATATTTAATATAACGTGACACAGAGGTACAGATATACAGTACAGAGTACAGCTGAAGTTGCCAACTCTGCCCCAACCAAATCAAAACTTGCTTATCGCTATCGCCACATTTTGGCAGAGGTCGAAAAGCGTGCTATCTTCGCATATGGACTGTCTCAAGACAAACGATTCTACCAGGACTGCCAAATCAGTCAAAGTTAGTACCAGCTCGTGGTAGACTCCTATTGCAAAACCTCCAGCTGTTACCCATAATCCATGCTTGTGCTTGTGCAAAGGTAATATAGTTGCTAAACACGCATGTGTACTGCTGGGTTACAAAAATGCAAACTGAAGTGTTACAAAGAGGATATTCCCATAGATTCGGCCTAGTTGAATAAGTAGCTGTTACTGCCAAATGCAATTGCAAACATAATGATCGTGTTTTCCCAAAAGATCCACTGGTTAGAAGTCCATTTACATGCGCGTTACTTAAGTCAAACTTTAGCGAATATCCACTTTCTTAGAATAGGTCTGGCTGAAATTATACTATTTCTGTTACTGATTGTTGCGATGTCGGTATCAAGATTTAATAACAGCATCTACTAATGAACTAATAGACCTTTTTATCCTCTTAGCAGTTGTTAAATGACATACTTCCAGTGGGATCCACACTGGCCGAGTGACTGCCATTGAGAAGAATATGAATGTCAACGGATGATTTTCCACAGGTATTTTAGACTTCCAGAGAAACAGAGAAACGTTGAAAGGACCAGAGAGCCACAGGGTTTACACTCTTCTGGGAAATCAACCTACTACATTATCATATAAACTGTGACGATCACCTCCTACGTTCTCCTTAATGTCACATTCAAAATGTTTCAGCTCAGGTCTCTGTGGTCAGAGAACACAACATAATTAAGGGTCTACACTGCATGCACTTCTACTTGACAGGAACATCACAGAAAACAGCAGGTGCTGCTGACTGAATGAAACCACTAATCAGCACTTTGCAATAAAGCCTTGTTTCATTTCTGCAGCTCTCACATTGACTCATTGAAAAGGCCTGTTTTGCTGCAACTTCTCAACACTGGTCTCAGACCGGCCCTGAATGTGTGCGCACAGCGCGTACGAAACCTTGGCAGTTTACGATGTTTATCAATCCTAAGGAAAATGACTGCTGAGGATTGCTATGCTGATGCAACTAAGTGGGACGTACTAGAAATGTGTGACATGTGGTGAAGCAAAGGGGAAAATGGAGGCTGAGCTGTTAGCGAATTGGGTTTTAGGCAGAACCGCCTTGAGAAATGCTTGTTTTTCTGCATGACTGTGGATTGAGATCTCACCACAGAGGAGATTCGGAGCGTCACCACGCTTCCAGCGAGACACCAACATCTGTCAGGCCCACTTCCTTCCAAAATGATGTCCGTCCACGCAGACACGAGCCACCAAAACAAGCGCTCTAAAGAAAACAAAAGAGTTGGTGTTTAATTTCATCCAATAATGTAAGCAGATGAACACTGATAAACATTCAACATCTCGCTGATTAGATATCAAAGCAGAAGGAACAAAAGGCATAAAATCACACTGAAACAACAGCTTTCATGTTCAGGCATTGTGAAAAAAAAAAAACTGCAAGCTAAGTCATGTTTCGCCTTTGCCAGCAGAAAGAGTTTTTCTTTACGGATGTAACACTTGAGTCCAGTTTAAAAGAACAAATCTTGGACCGCTATAAGTGACCCAAAAGTAAAACCGGGTTCCCATACATTCACACTGTACCTAGACCTTTTTGTAGAACCCAGTCAACTTGAATACTGTGTTAATAAACGAATAAATGAATGAAACAATAATGATTACGGTTAAACCTTGTCAGTGTTATTTACTTGGCGGTCAATGGGACCATCACAAGCCTCACAGTTTTCATCCAAAATATCTAGTGTTCCGAGGGTGAACAAAGCTTTTACGGGTTTGGACATGGAGGTAAAGCGATTAATGACAAAATTTTCATTTTGGGTTGGGGTAACCCTTTAATAATAATACGATTAAAAACAAGAAAATAAAATGAAAAATACAACAAAATAAACACATTAAAAGGTTAGTTCACCTCTGAATTAAAATTCTGTCATTATTCACTCACCCTTGTGTCGTTCCAAACCAGTAAGACCTTCAGTTATCTTCTGAGATGATATCAGAGAGCCATCTGTCCCTCCATAGACAGAAACACAACTGAAATGATCCCAGGTCCAGAAACTTAGTAAATACATTGATAAAACAGTCCATGTGACATCAGTGGATCAACTTCAGTTTTGTGACGCCAGGAGAATACTTTTTTTTGGGCAAAGAAAACAAAAAGTAATATAATTCACTCAACCATTCTTCTCCTCTGACTTATGTCGTCCACAATTTTGGAGATTACTTAAGAACGTAATTGACGTAATCAGCGCTGTTTACGTTTGGGGGAAAGCGTTCGTATGAGATGTGGTGCTCTCTAAAATGGCGGAAGATGTAACTTGGGGGATAAGAATGGCTACTTTTGTTTTTGTTGAAGTATTCTCGTAGCATTGCAAAACCAAAGTAACAGATGTCACATCCTGTTTTATCAATGTATTTACAGTACTACGTTTCTGGACATGGATCATTTCAGTTGTGTTGCTGTCTATGGAGGGTCAGATGGCTCTCTGATATCATCAATATCATCTTAATTTGGGTTCTGAAGTTGAACGAAGGTCTTATGGGTTTGAAACTAAACACAAATTTTGATTTGGGGGTGAACTACTGTAACCCTTTAATAAATAATACGTTTAAAATAAAAATAAGAAAAATGAATAAGTAAAACATTAACATTAACTGAAAGAAAGCATGCACTTTAAAATAAAATTTAGATTAACTGTGCAGCCAGTAACAATTACCGTACATTAGAATGAGTGTGTTTTTTTTTTTTTTTTTTTCAAATGTGTAAACTCTGTACAAAGGCCTTATTGACAGGAATGGGTGTTTCCGTACATACGTTAGCATCACTGTTGGTTACAATCTAGCTGGTTAAAAAGGGTGTAAGAGACATTCAGAAGAAGAACGGACTACAGATACATGCAAAGTGAAAGGGAAGTGGTTACAATTCAAAAGGAAAACACACACATACACACCTGCTTTCACTTACTTTTTGAAGGAAAACAAAGTCTTATCATTGGTTGGAATCTGAAGCACGACAGCAGAGTCGTCAGATTTCGCTAAATCGTGAGCCAGAACCAATCTAAGCAAAAAAAATCTTGACTAAAAACAGGAAACACTCAACGTCTTATTATTAATTAAAAGCACATACTTGCCATTTATAATTTATAATTGTTTTGCACACAATTGAATTCCCAATTTAAAGAAAAATAAAGCTTAAAAATGAATTTGTTTTATTCTATAAAACTAGATATCTTAACATGGGAGTCCAAATCACAATGATCCAGTTGTACAACCACCGGGTTTCTGCAGATGTTTTCTCTGAGATAAGGCGACCACAGTGACCATTAAGGAATTCATTTTGGCTCGAGTTCAAGCTATGAATACATGCATAAGTTAGTCCAGCTGAAACGCACTCCACTGTAATCTCACTCCAATGACACGAGGTTAAAAAACACGCATTTTCTTGACGCAACACAACCAACATAAGTCTTTAAACATCTGCTGTTTCCAAGCAACAAGTTAGTAAAGCTAAAAACACTCCATGCTCACAGGGGCAACTCATGATTACGTCGTGCAGGCACTTGGATGCTGACATAATTATGAAGCGAATGAAAGACATTAGCTCTGCTCCTGATGTAAGAGAAAAACATATGATCCCACATAAACAGTTCCAAACATTTTGAACGTGTTACACCAACTTTAGCATAAGCAGAACCACCTGCTGAGAGTTAAACATGCAGATTTTAAGCACAAGGTTTAAAAACACCCTTTTAAAAAAAAGGGGGATTTTCACAGTTGATGTTTTTGGTTGAAGAGCCTTTTAGTGAACAGTTCTTGTTTGTTAGTGTGGAGGACGTTTCAAAGAAGCTTTAAAGAACTGAACTTGAAAGCTTCTATGGACATTTAAAGGTGTTTCATGGAACCATCAATGCCGATAAATAACCTTTTATTTTTAGCAGTGTATACCGATGCAACAGATGAACAATTTTGGGTTCCTCAGATAACTTCTCAGTGAAGATTTCTTAAAAGAACCATTTTTTGGCTCTTCAAAGAACCTTTCAGTGAACATTTCTTAAAAGAACCGTATTTTCATAGCGTTTCTATAGGATAACTATTTATGGTTCTTAAAAAAGAACCATTTTCTCATAATGAAATGAATGATCTCAGATCATTTTAATAATCTGAAGAACTTTTTCTGCTACCAACAGAACTGTTTTGTGTTCCTCAAAGAACATTTCAACCCTAGGTTCTAAAAAGAACCATGTTTTCCTAGTTTGAAGAACATCTTCCAATAAAGAACCTTTTATGTAACGTAAAGGTTCCACGAATGTTAAAGGTTCTTCATGGAACCATCAATGCCAATAAATATGCTTTACACATTCAGGTGTTTTCAGGAGATATAAATAATATCAAGCTTGCGTTTTCTACCTAACAGTTTAAAGGAAGTGATTACCGCTTCTGAAAGTCATCACGTTTCCGAGGGAGTGAAAAGTGCCACATCTGTGAACGTTTCATTAATGCAATGAGCAATTTCAGTTTACGAATCATCCCATTGTGTGATATTGTGACTCATTTAGTCACAAATTCAGTTACTTGAACGCCTTTGTGACATTGTGCTCATTTTCTCTACGGGATGCTTCGCTTCAGATCTTCTGCAGAGAATACCAAAAAGTACACTTTGTGTTCTGTTTGATGTCCCATCGCGCAGACGCTTAATTACAGCATAATCACAGATCAGGGGACAGCCAGCTCAGAGCAGGAAGGCACTGTCAGATAAGTGGGACCTGCGTATTCAAAGCTTAAACCCCCACGAGAGAGGCCACGCTAGCGGTTTGAGGCCATTATATCAAGACGTTGATCTGAGCAGTAATAAGTGGCTGCAAGTGCCTTGAGGTCCCTCTGTTGTTGCAGCGGTGACCGACCCCCCATCTAGCTGACGTGTAATTACTGCTCTAATAAAACAGCCATTGGGTTTAAAGACACATGGCTGCCTGGTGGTTGCACGTGGAACACCCAGCTAGACCCTCCGCCGCTTTAGCCTTCACATCAACCCCTGTAACTTGTAGGTCATTAGTGATATTGCTGAACAAATGGCTGCATGCAGTTGTAACACAGGCGCTGTAAAAAATGAGGGCTTGTAGATGTTTAGCAAAAGTCGCAAGGGCTTTTCTAGTTGAATTTATTTTTTTGTCAACTTGCAGTTTCTTGGCAAATTGTTGCCTTATTTACAGGATTTACAAAAAATATGTTTAGAAAAAAATTAATAAATAAAAGGTTAAAAAAACAATAAAAAGAATACGCTACGTATATAAAAAATAAGATCTAAAAATAAAACAATTATTAACTATATTAGTTTTTCATGTCCCAATGCATGCTGGGAAAAGAGTCCCAGTGCATGAGGAACATTTTGTTTTTTTGTTTTTTTTAGTGAAGGCCTATTGCTAAAAAACAAAACAAAAGCAAATACAGAAGATGTATTATTTTAAATATTACAGGCAACACCTTTACACTTTATGCAACCATTGCAGCAAACAACCTCGCTCATCAGATAAACTGAGAAAGACTAATTCAAAGAATACCAACGCACATCGGGCCTCCATGCAAACCACAGAGGAAGTGTTTATTGTATATCTCCTCCATTTTAATTTATCATACTTTTATTTCGTATTCATACTATAATCCTGGACGCTGGAGATCTTAGGAGTGATGTTTTTTGCAACAAACCCCTCAAAAAGAAAGCCTAGAGCAAACCAAATGAGTTCCCTGACACAACGCAAAGTCAAAAAGCTCAATCATGTTTCCATTGTGTTACAGAGGTGACAACTATTGGCATTAGCATCTCGCTGAGAGTGTGCAGCTTTGGGTGTGGGGTGCATGGTTGCTACGAGAGCCGGCCTAAACTGAAACTGAGATGCGGTTTAACAGACCACACATCCTGTAGATGCATATGCTAAAAACCTCGCTCGCACACACTCAGCGAGCGCACCGGGCTGAAGTGTGAACCAATAGTACAGGGAGGCCTAGTCTATCTGATCAGGCATTGTGCAAAACCACAAAATGGCATACCTGGCTCACACTAAAAATGAAAAACACAGCTTTACAGGAGATCGATCTGTTTACTATGCCTTGTCTGCATGTCAAGTGGATCTAACGGTCACACGTGCTTCGCTTTGGGGCTTATCCAACCGAATTTCCAAACACATGAGTCAGAAGATCCGAAAATGCTAACCACTATCTGATATGATGTGGGTCGATACGTCTCTTTTCTTTCTATTGTCATGATTTGGTTTCCTTGCAGGTAAAGACATCACAGATGAGAATTCATCACGAGAAAGTTCACATTCAGTTGCAAACTCTTCTGAATAAAAGACATTCATGTGTTAGCGAAATCTCATTCGAAGCTTAGCTTTTAATAGATAAAAATTGCACAAGAACAGCTTTGAGGGTGTAGAAGTGCCCTAAAATCAAATGTGAGTCCACCCTCCTTAGTTACTGTTTCTATGTCTGGTATAAAGCCTCAGCATTCAAATTTGGTCATTTTTCAAGAAATTCAATGTGTATGTACAAGAATAAACATCTTGTTTCAACAACGTAAAGATCAGGACACACTATTTTCAAGTTCAGGTCCGACATTAAAGTCCCCCTGAAATCAAATCAAATCAAAAAGTTTTTGGGGTATTAGTATCAATATGTTAGTCTTAAGGTTATCTATAAGGCAGTATGCTCATAGATAAGCATATTATAGATGCAAAATTGCGACAAAATTTGCATTTAGAAGATATAACAATCAAAACTTGCAGTTACGTCACTTCCGGATCAAATTTTTTTTTGACGTCACCTCATACTTTAACTTCTCATCAAATCTTCTGACCAATCAAATTCTCTCTAGGATCTGAAGCGTCCGCCCCCTGGGTGCTGAAACTGCAGCTGAGATCCGTCATTTGTTCACAGTGTTAGTATTTTCTGTACTGTGAATTGTACGTAATGCACAATGTAGGCGATGGGGACTGATTCAGGCAGTGTTTCGCATTGTGTAACGTAAACTACGGCAGCGCTTACACAGACTTTGACTTTTGCGCGAGTCACCATGTATTAAACACTTTTTGATCACTAGTACGAGTAAATAAGAGTTTCATATTGAATCTAGGTAGTAATCTTTTAGACGCTGTCAAATGCGGCTTCACCGAGCTCAACGGCTCTCGCAAGAGCAGGTATAAACAAACGCTATTGGATATAAGGGGGCGGGGCTTCTCGATATATCCTCCTGTTTCAGTTGAAATTACGTCACTACATAGAATAACACTGCCGCTGCGTCCGAAATCGCTTACTTCCCTACTATATAGTACGTGAAAAACAGTATGCGAGGCGAGTAGTATGTCCGAA
>JAUCMS010000049.1:5556936-5589682 GCA_032357445.1 Enteromius radiatus
TGTTTTAACGGTCGGGTAGTACGTTCAATTTTAAATGTAGTACCTACTTAAGCAGTATGCGATTTCGGACGCAGCATGCGTGTTTCAAGGCACTTCAGGTGACTTTTAATCTACTTTTCTGTCTGGTTTGTTTGTCGGACAAATTTACTGATTCTGCATTATGATTGGTCAGATCACCTGTCAATTAAACTTCAAGCAAAGGTTTAACTGGTCCCACCTCTTGCAAAACCTGAATTAAGGCCTGTTCACACCAAGCACGATACATATAAAGATAACAAAAACTATATTTGCGTCGACACAAGCAAATGATATAATTCATATCATTATAAGCTCAAGCGCATCTCAAGCACGTGATAGCAGGATTGATTTTGATTGGTTTTTAATGTTTCTATCGTCCATCAGCTGGAAAAAAAATCGTTCTGAAAATGATTCCAGCGAAATCATTTCTCTGTGCCTTTATCGTTATAGTTGTGGTGTGGACGCTGCTATTCTTTAACATTGAGAATGATTTTTAGAACTATATCTAATGGTTTTAGTCTTTTTAAGCATTTTGGCTTTCCTTTAGTTCCTTGAAATGCACTATTTTCACTATTCTATTAAAAATAAAAATAAAATGTATACATATATATATATATATATATATATACTTAAAATGAAAAACGTTTACCTGAGAAGCAACACTGCATAAGATATTAAAACTGGTTTGATAGATTACAGAAATACCTTTTTAGATATTTTTACTGAAAGATGTTCTGCGCAAACTTTCGGTTGCTGGCTCATGTTGTCACTTTCGTAAAGCACTATGTTGTTCCTCTGTATCCTTAAAATTTGTCATCCCCACACTGCAAAAAAGTATTTTCCAGTATTAGGTAACACTTTACTTCGATAGTCCACTTTACTTACTAACAGTAAGCAACTTTGCAACTACATGTCAACTAGCAGTCATTAGTATTAGTAGTATTAGTAGACTGTCTGCTTAATATCTTCTAACATTTTATTTTGAATGGTCCACAACATACTAACAACAACATAATATGTCAACTTATTCTACTAACCCTAAACCTACAATTAATACCTACCTACTCTGAGAGTTAGTAGACATAGTTACAAAGTTACTTATAGTTAGTAGAATGCATTAAGAGTACTATCAAAATAAACCAGTTTTATATTCCAAAATTCGTATCTAAAAGTCATTAAAACAAGATGTTTGCTATGTTTCAACATTTTTACTGGAAAACAAGTTACAAGATTTGATGGTTCCTATCAGCACCTTCTGTAAAGAATTTTTTACTTATCAAGAATCATTTTTCACAATTTGGGTTTCTTGAGTTGGCTACCGAAGACATTCTTGGTGTTACTTTATAGGTTCTTCAGATAGGCCTCAGATGGTTCCTGATATTGATCCTGGAGAACCACAAGACTGCATATATTGCATGTAGACTTGATTTATATCATTAGCTTTTAGCAGAAAGTTCTGAATGTGCATATCAAGTAAGCAAGTAACATCCAAAGAAATCGCTAAGTGCAAAACTATCTAGCAAGGAGCTAGAAGGTCCTTAAATGACATCAAACTCTAATGCTGGAAAACTTGAATATTTATGAGACATTTGAGTGTTTGAACCATTTTTTATATATTTTGGGGATGCACATTAGTACATGCCCATTGGGCATTGAATCAGCCCCAAAAAAGTCGGTCAATGGAGAAAATATTTAAAAACACAAGCCTGGCATGTCGTCTTTCAAACACAGCATGCCTCAACAATAATCCTGGAAACACATCAGGAATGGCCTGGGAGAAAAACCACAGAACTCGCTGTTCCCAAGCGCACAATCGTGCACGAAGAGTTTATGTTGCCTGAGAGCTATAATTCACATGAGGCGAATGTGTGTCACTACATTCTGACAGGAGGGAAAAACATACCACACTGCATTCCTCAATAATAATGTGCCTTCGTAGAGTACAGTACACAGAAACAAGGCCAGACAACAAACAAGCGTGGTGGCACACACTGTACGCAACACCTTAATTGAGCTTAATAAATAGTCTGCAAGGTACCAACGGAACAAAAACAGCCTGATGTTTGGGTACTCGGAGTCCATTCGCATCGCAATGCATCGTAAATATTGGCAATTAAAGATCTTCTCAAATACTAGAAACTTTAAAGGTCATGCAGTTCAGGAATGTCTGGCGAATTTGTGGTTTGGTTCATGCATTTTAGGTATATACTCGACATTACAGGCACAACGTAGACAAAAGGAGTTCAAAGCAGGAATAGAAAGGGACCTGTGTGTAAAGGCAGGCTGGTGTATTTACGCAGCTGGCAAGATTTAAGGAAACGCGGACACGTTTGTGGTTAGGCTGGCGTATAAAAACTCGCCTGGTTTTAGAGACTCAACTCTCCATTGTAACTCCCTTCGCTCTTCTTTGTCCATAATTCCTACTCCTGCATAAAAAGGAACTGGATTTTGGCAGCCCACCATGGCAATTCCTGTGGCTTTAAGACTTATAACAGTGAAACAGGGAGATGTTGAAACTACACGAAGGCTGCCAGGTTCAACTGCAAAACATTTCAGCCCAAGCTTATAATTTCCCAATCCACTGTCTCTGGATTCATCACTCACAACACAATTCTGTAATGTTCTCATGGTATCCCTTCGGCCGGGAAGAAAAGAAAAGTCGTTTTGAGATTGATTGAAATTACACATGACTTCAATTTATGTTTCGGTCAAGCTACAGCTGTGTCCGGTCTGAAGTATGCGATTGGACGTAGTCCGTTTTCTCCAAGGCCCGCAGAATCAACACCATATCAAAACCCTGTAAACATTTCGAGGCTGTAAAACAACAAAAATTAGGAACACGCCACTGATAAGTTTGTCGGTTCATTTCTGCTGCCAAAAAGAACCGTTTAGGATGCCGTCTGGACATTATAAGAAAGAAAAAAGCAGCTTTCCTGATTAATTGCTGTAAATATCCGCACAAAAAAACATATTTCACAGCCAACGTCGCAAATTGTGCTCATAACGCACGACCTGCATGATGTCAAGTGTTAACCGGCTATAAATTGGCCGCCTCCCAGGAGAATTACCAAACCAATTAGATCCACATGAACCGACTGAAAAAAAGCAGAGTTGGAAAAACTCCCCTAAAGAATACGATCTATCTTGCGCCGTCAACTCCTCTTTCATCTTTGTGGAGATGGGGGCTGCAGCGAGCTGTTTATGAAACTCCTTGTTGATGTTGACCAGAGAATATACAGACATGCATTTCTGAAGCGGTTTTGACAGTGTTTTAGCTGCGTTGCATATCGGGGTGGTACGCAAAGACATAACTTGACTTTAACCATTAGAAAGTGACTAGAAGTTAAAAAGTGGGAGTTATGTAACGAAACAGAGTCAGATGTAACTATTTGATTATTGGTTTAAATTGTCTCATTCGGTGCATAAATATTGGTATAAAACCATTATTATAAATTTGGTTACTGAAAAATGCAACATCTAAAACATAGTTACAGATTTGGAAGTATATATATGTTTATAAAGTGCTGGGCAATTATTAATCGTGATTAATCACCTCTAAAATTAAAGTTATTGTATACATAATATATGTGTGTATTGTGTATATTTATTATGTACATATAAATACATACACATGCATATATTTCATAAAAAATTTTATGCTTATATAGTGCACACATATTTTATATACACAAAAACTTTTATTTTGGATGCAATTACTCATTGCCCAGCACTAATATATAAAATATAAAGCATTTAAATGTTTATGGCCTACAAAAATCTAAGTATGCTACAAAAAGGTAAATAAAGGTCAGTGTAGATTCATGGTGACTTATATATAAATATATATGTTATATAATGGTGATCTGTATAAAAAAACTATTTAGATTATATTATAGTACAGCATTGCAGTATAGTAGGGGTAGTTTCTGATGGGTTTTTGGCAGTACATGAGACAAAAACATTGGGAAACACTGTTTAAGGAGAAATAAACACTGTTAATGGCAGTATTGAACACAACTGCTTTCAGTTTAAGTTCATTATTAATCTAAGGTTCAACAAAAAAACACGAGCTGCATGTCAAACTCCCTTTCAGACAATCACTTGCTCCACTGACATCTAATCACGCAAATATGTGCCATGATTTTAACTCTTTTTCCTTTTGAGTCAGTGCCTGGTCATCACAGCGCTATCCTTTCCTGATTGGCTCTCAACAGCCCAGCGTGCAGGCAGGAAGCTGAGCCAGGCTTGCTTCCTGAGCGTCCGAGAGAGGAAGCCCTGTGATAGGCGAGAGGGAGCGGGGTTAAAAATAGTCGCGTATATAAAGGCCTGCTCAGAATCCCATTTCGTCTCAAACTCTCACTCGCGCACTTTCTGGCAGGACTCTCAGTTTCCTTCTCACTCGAAAGCAGGGCCCTGGGCAGCCGCAACACCGTCCTGCTGTGAAGAAAGAGCAGGTGTTTCCCAGGGTTTGACTCAAGCAGCAAAATATGCATTACAGTGGATAACCAAAGCAAGAAAAAAAAAATACTTTTTTCCAAATAAATGCTCGATGCCGAGCGGGTTACTTGAGCTCAGTTCACATGCAAGGCGTAATATCTTTTCCAAAACGACAAAAGGAAAGTGAATGAACTTCAAATCTTAAAAGGCCAAGAACTTGTTGTACCATGAACAAACTCCAGGGCACAGCCTTTATTATCCATTGGCAACCACATAACAAGTTGATAAACTGTTCAGCAAGAAAGATACCAAAACATATAAGCGTTATATAACTCATTACACAGATTACAAGCAGAAATTCAGAGGTATTTCTCCCAGTTTTGGGGGGGGGTCTGGATGGTCGAAGAACTGTAAATAAGCATCTAGACACTTTAAAAAATAGTTACTCACATTGATATTCTCATAACAGACCTTTACCATCTATTGAACCCTAGCATTGCACAAAACGTAGATTTTAATCATGTAAAGAACCTATGGAATCTATGGGTTTTAAAGGTTCTTCATGAAGTTCCAAAAAGAACCTCATAGCATTAATGTTAACTAAAATGTTTTTTTTTTCATGGTGTCGCTGTAAAACCTCCCAAAACCAAGAGGTATTACTGTACATTTTTTCATCTGAACGAAAGGAGAACTCTGCAAGCTCTTAAAAATAAAGGTTCTTTTGTGGTGTCAATGCTTCTATGAAGAACATCTATAGAACTTTTCCTATATGCACAAAAGGTTATTTATTGTATTATTAGAAAGTTCGCCAAACGTTGAATAAATGGTTACTTTAACAATTCCCCGCCGTTCACAGTTCTTGGTAAAAACCAAAGACTTTTCTATAGCGTTGCTGCAAAACGGTCAACTTTTAAACCCATTGTCTTTATTTTTAAGAGTGTATTTAATCAGCGGAACAACAAAGAATATAGGCTTGTATACCTGTAAAGGTGGAATGTGAGGGTGTGTCGGAAAACCTCCTAAAAGCATAGTCAGAGCACAATTAGAAACCGACATATTAATGTGTGATCCATGGAGCCCTAAGGGGAGAACTAGTTGTACAGTACAATAAACCTACACCCTTTTATTTTACATTCTCAGGCCTCGTCAACATTCTCTGCACCCAAATAACACACTGTACTTTAAATTTGAGGTATTGAATCATGTCATTGGGTTCTTGGAAATATGCGAAGGAATAGATCAAAGAGTAAACAAAGTCACAACACACATTTGCACGCTCAAGGCATTCGTTTCTGGTTCACGGCGTACCCGACTGACACCTCCTTTGAACCCTCGTGCAGGACATTCTCACTTTTTGCGTGTTATTTTTGACATTCAAAAATAGGAAAGTGATGTCATTTCATCCCACATGCTATTTTATGTTTTCTCTTGCACTGCATTGTGGGTGACTGGACCTTGCAATTTGCTGCAAGCTAGAATAGCTATTCATAGACTAGTACAGTAATTGCCCTGATACCTGCTATCGGAGGGGGGAAATCCCAGCCTCCTCAGCTCTATTTGCAAATGAAAGGGGTTTTAAGCACTTAATGGCATGTGTTTTGTTAGAAGCTTGATACTACAGATACATTTGGAGCCTGCGAGGTTGTTAAATAGCAGCAAGAGTCGTGTTATTGTTAATGTTTCGGTCTAATGACATGCAAATCTGATAAAGTTGTGGCTTTGGCTGCAGGTGCAACATAACATCTTACTTGCTTACGTCACAACTTCAGAGTACAGTTTAATAAACAATGCACATGCTGCGTTTCTTCTGCTTTTGAAACGTACATTTAAGAACAAAACGTAGTTTAGAGGGTCTAAAAAGTTGATGTATTTAATAAAAACGGTTACAAGTGTAAAAATAGTCACAGCTTTTTAATACCAGTTTGCCCCTTTGAAAGCTATTTTTGTCAAATCTCCATAAACAATATGTGCTATGTATAACATTTAAACGTTTTATTATTAATACTCGTTTTATTTAAATCATTACCACATGTAAACATGTCAGCGCCAGTGATCGCATACTGGAAAACAAAAGGCTTACTGTAACTGATTTACTTGCTCATGTATTTGTGAAAATTGAATTCTGTGGGTTTATTTAAAACTTGAATCTACCAAACTCAAACTATGTCTACATTCAAGCACATTTTGCTTTATTAAAATGCAATCATGCCCGATGCAATAATCCCCTTTGTTATACGCGTCTCGAGGGCTCCTAGTGTCGCGCGCAATTGGTATCGAAGATTTTCTTTAAACAACGTGTTAATGATGTGTATTTTTCTCCCATTCTGCTCTTTTTCTCCTCAAAGGCAGGAGAGGGAGAGGAGGGATCTCTCGCATCGTGTTGTACTCGTTTAACTCGTTTTCAGTGAGGGGGCGTGGAGTGACTCCGGTGATTTAAAGAAGAGCCCGTGCGCTCTCACCATCCAAGACGAAAGGCGAACACGCCGGAGAGCAGCAGCTATATACCGAGGCTAAAATTAGGGACGGATAGTGCGTATTTCCTCCGCTTCGTACAATTGGTCCAGCTTCTACTGCCGTGATATTTATAAGATCTTAAGGTCTTCCACCACTCATACTTGCTGCATGAGTGTTAAACAGATTGTGAAAGCAGAAACCGAGTTGTAGTGCACTACAACAAGTTTCTTGGAGGGATTGCAACCGGTCCCCGATCTTTTAAGCTTTTATTTTACTGGGACAACTGGAAATGGCTTTAAGTGGAACAATTTTACCGTCTATTTCCACATTTGCGGCACAGAAGGAAAAATTCTGGGAAAACGTGAGTATTTCGTTTTTGTTTTATTACAATTCTTTGCTTGTACAAGTGTGTATTATACATTTCAACTGCGTTTTTAAACTTTTTCGCGAACTTAAAGTTATATTCTAAGTAAATAAATCGCGTTCAATACGTAACCATAGCAACAGTTGCTTTATCGCTGGCAGTACATCGTCAAAATATCATTATTTTCATTATTTATCAAGTGAAGCTTAGATTTACAGTGTTAGTGATTAAAGTGTCAGATAAAAGCAACTTTTAGATGGTTAACAGTTTTACTACAGACACCAAAAGATATTCTTTCTTTTTTTTTTCATTTTAAAAATGTATGAAACGATGAAAGTAAGATTAATCAATCTTGTTTCATTGCAGAGGTGGAAGGATGAACTGGACAGGTCCATGCATCTCAGCTGCACAGCTGACATTTCCAACATGGACAACCTCAGCAGAACAACAGACGATGAAGATCTTGATAAATATCTGGATCTGGAGTTTATTCTGGCTAACACCGCAGGCTCTGATCACCTCGGGCTCGGAATGGGAGGCGACTACAGAATGCAAGAATCCAGAAACATGTACAATCCGACAGTGACCCCCACCACATACTCAGTGCCTGAGATCAACCCGTCACCTCCACCGTACACCACCAGCCTCATGGCAGAGCTTCTGCAGTCCGACGTAGACACCTACTGCCAACCATCTCTGCCCAACAACATCCAGGGAAGATTCCTAGTCAGGTCTAACTTCTCCAGTCAGGACATTTCGGAGTGTATCAAAGTGGAGCCCTGCATGGACAGTTACGGACCTGTAAGAGGAATGGTTCCCAAAGTCAAACAGGAGGGCAACAGTGCATGCATGAGGTCATACGAGCAGCCGAGACTGGCCAACTCGCCGCAGGGAGCAGGCAGCATGACTCCGCCGCAGAGCCCCGCGGAGCTCATCAACACAGACTGTCAGCCACAGATGTGCCATGCCATGACGTTCACACAAAGTTACCAAGGCAACACGGGGTTTCCCCATGCTGCACCTCCACAGATGCAGCTGCCATACCCAAACGTGCATCACTTAAGCATGCGCGAGGACGGATTCGGGATGCCCAGCACCAACCAAAGAGTACTTCTGACACCGCCCTCATCTCCTCTGGAGATAGATGCTAAACCAAAGAGGGGACGACGCACCTGGCCGAGGAAACGGACGGCGACTCACACTTGCACTTTTTCTGGATGCGGCAAAACTTACACAAAGAGTTCTCACTTGAAGGCGCACCACCGAACGCATACAGGTAAATAAACATCTACGCTATATTTGCTTCTTTGAAATTTAAACAAGTTGTCTTTGTAGCAGATGCCATTAACAGGCTTTGTTTTTCTTGTCTGTGTTTAGGCGAGAAGCCTTACCACTGCAGTTGGGAAGGTTGCGGATGGAAGTTTGCCCGTTCTGATGAACTGACCCGTCACTTCCGCAAGCACACCGGACACCGACCCTTCCAGTGCCACCTGTGCGAGCGCGCCTTCTCCCGCTCCGACCATCTCGCCCTCCACATGAAACGCCACATGTAGGAACGGACTCTGAATATTTGGACTAAACGCACTGAACAATGAACATCTCAAATGTTCAAAGCAAGCATTTTGTCTGTACCCCCTATTTAAAGTAGGACATAGTCAACACGATAAAGAGGAAACATGAACTGACTTGACTTTTGCATTGTAGCTGGTTCTACACTTCATCTCTTCACAGATTTTTTTTTTAAAGAAACAAAGTATATTTTCCAAAAAGAGCTTTACTAATGCCAAAAAGTTCAACTCCTGCTAGGCTGGACCTAAACCTCAAGACGGAACTGGAATCAGACAGTAAAATGTGTTTGAGTTAACATGATGTGCTATGGACATCGCAACAGTGCCTTTTAATACATGTATACATCTCACGAGTGCCATAAATACTCTTGGCATTTTTTTAAAAAAACAATGTATGCTATTGTTTCAAAAAAACTAAATAAGCTTTATAAGACAATGTTTTTCTCTTTCAAAACTGCCTTAAAAGTTAACATAAGGGCGTTAACTGAATGTTTGAAGTAATTTGTGCATTTATCGACATAAACATTTTAAAAATCAGGGTCTTATGGTTTTGTTTCGTTTCTTTTTTTCTAACGTATTCGTACAATTTGTATGCTGTTAACGCGAATTGCAGACTGTCCCATGTTCGGATGACATGATAAGGGCTATTGTGAGTTGTTCTGGACCAAACATTTTATGTACATAATTTATACACTGTAAATATTGTACTTAATGTACATATTAAACTTAATTGAGATATAAACATTTGTGTTTGTGGCTTTGTTCACTACGTCAGCATGCCAGTCACTCTTTTTGAACCCTTCAGACAAGATCTCAGTGGTATCGCCCAAGGGTAGATGTTATGGGCCTAGAGGGAGATTGCAATCTTTCCCAGCTGCAATATTACCATGCCAGAGAGCTGTGGCTAGACCTATAAATACAAACATTACATTTACATAATTGTTGAGACTGAATATAGCCATGTCTGGGCAGAGGGCTACACCACAGTTAAAGAGAGAGCGGCTTTGGAAAAACAACGGAAGATGTGGGATATCTAAAGGGGTGAAGGTTCTGCTTTGAATTTCTTTTTACAGTTGGGGTGAGAATTCAAAGTTTACGGGCGCTGTAAAGTCAAGTAGATAAACAGACATATCAAGAGCTCAAGACTACTTGGCACCAAATGTTGTACGTTTTTTACACATCCATCTCTTAACAAGGTGCATCCAGTTAGCGTATTCAGGTCACCAAGCAGCAACCCCATCCAATAATTATATGTCTTATAATGTGAGACCAGTCCAGAAAACAAAGCTCTTCTTGGAATTGGGAGATAATACTCTTAAACCTTTCTCTTGTTTTTCTGGGCCCTGTGCAGTGGTATGGAAATATTACACCATTCACTTGTTTGAAAGGTATTCACCGCATGGTCTATTTTGAGGAAATGAGGAACTAAAACTGTGTCAATGGATGGCTTACTTTGTGAAGTAATAAAAACATTTTCATATCACTTTCGGGTTGGTCTCAGATCACTTTTCGGAGTTGCTGTATAGTTGATAAATCAACCAGGCAAATAAGTGCCGTTTTCAACAATTCCCTAATCCTCCGATGAACCTCATGTGTCCGCTGTAAAAGTTACATCCCGTGAGATGCCAGAGACTTGACACTATTCACCTAGGAAATGGTTTTAACCTACATAAGAAGCTGATAATGACACCAGTGATGCATTTAGGATTATGTTAATTGTTGGGCTTCTAGCCAGGAGGCTCCTCAGATTTCATGCGGAAAGATAAAATCAGGAGTCTTTTACGTTCTTGGGAGCGTGATATGATATTGCTATTGTCTTGAGGGTATTCCTCATGTCGCTTTAGAATACAATCCATAAATTAGACTGAAAAGCCCTGAATTCTCTTCAAAATAAGTGTCCGTTTACACACTAACCAGAGATGCCAAATGAAGTCCTTCCTGTTCTGGGACTAACCATTACAGCTGCAGCTACAGATGAGATACAACAATACAATGTTTTATTCACTTAATGAACAATTTGAGATCATAACAGGACATAATTTGGAAATTCATAATATCACCCAGGACCTTTTGGTCCATGCATGTAGCTTCTTAGTGGCCAAAATGTCCCTGTGTTTTTATTTGGAAAACTTGGGACTGTCATGGGAAGAGTTTGCCACCTGCTGGACTTGCACGGGAATACTTTCTGCATACTGTGACTTTCCCCAACATGTCCAAGCCTTTTTGTAATGATACGTCCCATGGAGCACACGGCCAGGACATGATGTTTATTATCATTTGCGCCAACTTGGGAAAAGTCATCAAAATCCAGCCAAATCCCTGCGTTGGGAGGCAATAACATCACATGTCAGTTCCTTCGAATCACCTATGCACCAACAAAACAAAGACTGAAAAATGAGAATCCCAACGGCTAATGGAAAACCACGTTTGTGTGACAAAATAATGGAAAGTGGCCATCTGGCTTACATTTCCCAGCATACCTCTACCGACGGTCCTGGTGGAGCGCAGAAGAGTGTCCGTCAATGCACCGCAACATCCCCAGGGCAGCATTACTCGATGGAGAGCCCTTGTTTCCCGGCCCAGGCCCAGCTGATTAAATACACAAAATCCAGGTCGGGTCGCTCGCGTCTGGAGTTCTTCATGAGCAGATCGAGGTCCGATTAGTCAACACGCTGATTTAAATCAATACCCATTCCGAGCAATTCTCGACATAAGAGCGGGCCAACTTTTCCCAGCCAGCTGTCAATACGCTCAAGTCCGTGAAAGGGTCCCCTCGTATCCAATCAACCAAGTGAGCACACACAGAGGATCTTGTTACCGGCGTGACGCTAATGACCCCATCCAGACCTTCAACATGTACATGTGTGTCGCATTTAACATACTCACCTTGCTCTGGTAAAACACAATAGCGCATTATTGGCACACCTGGATCGTCTCACTTGACATGCAACCCCTATTCCCAAGATCCCCTCTGCATGTGTAAGGAAAGTGTCAAGACATTCAGCAGGATTGAAGATGTTTTTCGTACACTGGTTATTAGTACTGTCATGCGTTCACAAAAAAACATTAGAAAAGGAATAACTATTGAAGCATGTTGAATATACACTGGGAGTCCAATCTGGAAGGCTCGTCGCCCCATTTCTACAGTTTTCATTCCCGAAGTTCACTAGCACACAAACTAAGTAAATACCAATTTCGGAATTTCCTGTTACGGTTAACATTCCGCACACAGGTTCGCTTATGTTACAGGATATAATTTTTACAAAAGTTCCACTGAGCTTCAAGGAAGCCCTCAAGAAACTAGAAGTTATACAAGTATGACTCAAACCTTTTGCATTCAGATTGGATTTCTGATTTTAGTAGCTACAATAAAGCAATTTAATATGCACTATCATGCAAGAACTTGGCATGCTTTTGCAACTAAGGCCTACTGAGAAAACAAAACATTTAACCACAAAACACAGTGATCCCAATGAGATTTTGGAGATTTATGCCGCACTTCATTTGTATGAATGATACTGACATTAGTTGATGTGTTAAGACGAAAAGTTTCCGTTTCCGTAAAGTACACATCAGATTAAACGATAGACATGTTTCACTAAAGTTATCATTAGATAAGTACGCAAAATTACTATGGACACTAATGAATGCAGCCAAAAATAAAGTATAAATACTAAATATATTTAGCTCGCAGTTTATAATGTAATATAAATATATAGTGTATATATACAAACACATTCATGTATATATTAAAAGCAAAGATGTTGCATTTATATATATATATATGATATAATTTATATGGATGGTACGTAAACACATAAATATGCATTAAAGTTCATACTTGCTCCCCCCCCCCAAAAAAAATACATTTGTTTTGATCTAATGTGGTGACATTCACACACATTTAAGTGTCCAAATGCATTTTGGGGTTACCGTGTTAAACATTACACAACTTAAAAGTTTTTCTTTTCCTGACAAACACATGTGAATCGAATAGAAGAGTGACGTATACGTGCGTCTGAAATGTTATCTTCTGTTTATTCTGTGAAATCAAGGGACAACATACGGAGCATGTACATTTCCAAAGGAATCCAAGCATCACTAAATCACTACCAATGCAGTCTGAAATCCTTAAAATGTTTCGAGTTACACATGTGCAGTTACTCAGTTTCATAGGTCGAATATAACACATAATATACATGGTTTATGTATACTCTTATGCATTTCTCTATCGGGTTAATATCTGTCTTATCTACACAGGCGAGGGTTAAAGGCAGGCCAAAAAGGAATGCATTCAGCTCGAGTTTTATGGGATGTATTCCCAACATTATAACAGTAACAAAAAACAAACAAACACTTTAATAAAAAAGACAAATCTGGATAATAAAACAGGATATGAAAACATGAAGTGAATTTACAGGTATTACAACAAATAAAATATACAAACTATTGCACAATGGAGGTATAGCGAACAAATACAGCCTAACAGGAGCGCTAACAAAACGTTTGCGGAGTTTATTCAGTTTGTTATTTTTTTGTAACAGTAAAAGGCAGAAATGCCAAGACCAAAGACATGAAATAAGCCCGTTCCCGACATACGTTAAAGCATAAAACACTTCACAGGCCAGGAATTGACTTTATCAGTGTCTAGGACACAACAGCTTTCAATCCAGTCCTAAAGAATATCAGGTTTTGTTAAAACGCTCAACTGACGAAAGATTAGTGTAGTACTAGAATCACATAAATTGGTTCAAGAAGCACTGCATGAGTTTCAATGTGAGCTAGGCTCCATCTAATACATTTTACATATTTAAATAAGTAACACTGTTTAGTGTGACACTAACATGACCAAAAAAGTGTCGAGCAGCTATTTGTGGTCAAAAACAACACAAGCTAATTGAATGCAAAGAAAAAAAAAAAAAGAGGAAGAAACTAAAAAAAAAAAAAAAGTGGCAAAAAGATGACGTGTAGCAGTGTATTGGGATATGTCACAGTTGTTCGTTTTAATATAACCGACCACAAGGGATATTACAACGATCCGAGGTTGGATGAGTGAATACAGATCATGGATAAAAAGTGATAACAGTACCAGAAAAAGAAAAAAAAACAACAAAAGGTACATTAAACAAAAATGTGTGTATTGTTAAGTATTTATGATAATGAAATCGTACGAAAACAGGTTTGAAATGTGCCAGGAAGTACCATCACCAAAACGTTCAAGTCAACTGGTTAAAAATTAAGGCTAAGCAAACAATAAAAGTCAACAGCAATTGGCTGTTTTTAAAAAGGACCAACTGTGCCTGAATTCACGAAGTTCACATGGCCGCGTGACTTTATTTAGTCTAAACTGATTGTGCTTTCAGCGACCAACAGGTGTTTAGTAATCCCAACTCTGTTTAACAGTTTAACACAAATCTGTTCTACGAATATTTGCATTGAAAATAACTAGAAATGCAAAATGCGGGCCTATTTACGAGTTCAAACGAAAGCGATATTACTAAGTTGCACAACTGCAGGATTGTGCTTTCAGACCTACAGATAACGCAGATACAAAATTAGTAACGAATTAAAGATGAAACTTCCCTCATATAGGAGTTTGTTTTCGTTTACGCAAGTGCAGAACACAACAATAAGGTTGGCTCAAAGGATAACCAGTATAAATGTGTTTGAGGTAAGGCTGGGCAATATATCGTACAATATATTAATGCGCATCTAGTTAGTAAAGCCGGTTCTTTGATTAGCGGTAAATCTCCATCAGCTGTTTTCAAATGTAGCGGCTGTTAACACACAAAGCTGTAGATCACTGACAAGCTACGCAATATCGTGTTCAGTTCCGCGAGTGATTCATTTGCTAAATGCGATATTGCGTAGCTGATGGAGATTTACCGCTAACTGACGAGATGCGCATGAATATATCGATATGTCGCCCAGCCCTAGTTTGAGGCCACTGAAATTCTGGACTGATGTACAAGATTTGTTGATCGTCTACATAAATGACAGAATAAGAGAATGAACAAATTAATTAAATGGTAGAAATGAACGAAATAACAAAACATGAACAATGAACAATAAAAATAACAAACATTATTGAATAATGAGAGTGAATGTTTAAGAAATTATTTCTCGCAATTAAAATTGGATCAGAAAAAAAAATCCTTACTGTTGAGTCCTGCTAGTGTTGTCAACGAGCTCAATCCGTTAATGTGGGAAAAAATTTAAAAACTAAAATCAGTGCAGTTGTAGAGGCTTCGCTTAACCTTCTTCTCTGAACAGTACCATGAAATAAAAACAACAACAACAATAAAAATAATAATAATAAGTTCACTTCTGAATCAAACAGCTCTTTAAAACGACACTTCCAGAACCACACTGCTGTTCGTTTAGGTTTACGTCACGTTAAGAGCTCGCTACAGACGTTTAGTCTGCAGGCGCTACAGTAATTCCAGTGTGTACCATACTGACTACAGCCAGAGCCAGTAAAAGTTATTATTTAGCAGATGCTCTTTATCCAAATCGACTTACAGTACGCTCACAGCAATTGACTTCAGGAAGAAAACTGGAATTAAGTGCCTTGCTCAAGGGCTCAAGGGAGGGAGTGTAGCCTCGGTAATTCAAGTTTCTGGTTCGGCCCTACCTGGGATGTAAAAGCAACTTTCTTAGCGCTTTCTCAGTCCCTTTTCTTCCCAACCAGTGGAGATAATGATCTGCAGAGACCGCTAACGGTCTTCCAATGTCCATGGCTCTGTCGATGCACATTTACACACACAAATAAACTTTAAATAAACTATATAGTCCATCTGAGAGGTTAATGCAGTGCATGTGAAGTGATTAGCTGACTCACAAACCATAGGCCGCCCTCCTGCACATAAACACAAAAGGACAGAGGTTTAACGGTCTTGCATGTGTTTTTATCTTGGTCCATCACGCACGCACACAATCGTCGCTGTAGTGTACAGAGGGGTGGATCTGAGGGGGGGGAAGGCGGTCAGGCGTTGGACATCTCTGCTTTGCTGAGAGCGATGGCCAGTTCCAGGTCTTCCTGCTCCTGCTGGCGGAGTCTCTTCAGCCGCTCTCGTTCTGCTCTCTCGCTTTCCCGCTTTGCCCACTCCATCTGCTGGGCTTCATTCCCAAACTGGGCCGGAAAAACAGGAACACGCCACGTTAAGAGCCATTTGTCCCAAATTGGGGATTGCACAATGGTGTGAATCACTCTGTGGTCAAGCTGCGGTCTGAACTGATCGGTACAGTGCTTTGCTTTAGAAATCCAGTTTAAATGTACTAAAATGACAGATATTCGCATATACAAACAGCTACACAAATAACTATTTGATTAAAATAAGTTTTTACCAAAAAAAGCTATTTTAACAAAAACATTAAAGGAATAGTTCACCCAAAAATGAAAATTCTACCATCATTTACTCATAATCGAGTAGTTCCAAATCTGTATGAATTTCTTTGTTCTGCCGAACACAAAGGGAGATTTTTTGAAAAACCAGGTTTATAACCAGGCTGTTTTGGGTCACCATTGAATTCCATAGTAAAAAAAAAATACAATGGAAGTCAAAGGTGAGCCAAACTTTCTTCAAAATATCTTCCTTTTGTTCGGCAGAACAAACTAATTCATACAGGTTTGGAACTACTCGAGGATGAGTAAATGATGGTAGAACTTTCATTTTTGGGTGAACTATTCCTTTAAGTGTGTCATTTCTGTGCCAGTAGTTGCACTAATACATTTGACGTTGAATCAACCAATAAAGTGAGTGCCTGTTTGTCCAAACAATGGTAGATCATTTAAAATTTTTGTGAATCTGTCCAGTGTTGGTAACAACATATCTGCTAACAAGATATTGAACATTAAATTAAATCAAATTAACCCTTGTGTTGTGTTCTGGTTATTTTGACCATTGACAGTGCTAGTTAAAAGTTATCGAACTGTTCACACAGTACATAACGAAAATTTTTTGTACTTTTTGGTTAGCAAAAATGATTGGCCTACTAAAAACTGCATAGAAATTTTGTTATGCTAAATTTATTACCAAATATTGGATTCAAACTTAATACTAACTTAAAATTTACAAGCGGTTTTTAAAAGGCCAGCCATTTTTGAACGAGGACAACAAATTAAAAGGATTTTCAGCACAGCACAAAGGTTAAAAGTGTATAGATTGGTCTTGAACGTGTACAAATGCATGCATTTTCTGTCAAATTATTCAGTGAACTTCATTTGTGATTGCAAAATGGCAAAAGACAAGATTCACCACATTTTCAGACAGATCTTACCTTAATTCGCTCAGTTCCTGCAAGAGAGGAATGGATTACAAAAAAAACAAACAAAAAAAACAAAACAAAGAGATTTACACCAAACTACCACGCAACCATCCACCGAACTTGCACACACACGCACACAAAGCTGACTGGACACCAACAGACCACTACCACCGATTACACATGATAGACCTTTTTAATTGGTCGTTAATAGCGAATGATGTCATGGACAGGAAAATGAACATGCATTGATCTCATGCAGCAAGATATGACAGAAGGAAAAGACATTACAAAGCATTTTCAATTGAGAGCTTCAAATCGTGTACAGTGATATATAGGCGTAATTTATGCAACATGACATGCACACTAAGTTGACTACAGGTGAATGAGAGCATTGCTAAACCACCCTGAAGGCTTCAGGAAATCTAATTTCATTTCCTTGTAATATCACATGCTAAACAACGCCTTATTACAAAAAAAAGTTCAAAACTTATAGCATCGAAAAAAAAAAAAAAATCGGTATATATCAGTTCAAATGTAAATTTATTACAGTTAAAATAATTTTTCTTAATCTCTATTTTTAAATATACAAAATTGTAATACCATCTGTGTGTGTGTGTGTATATATATATATATATATATATATATATATGCAATTATCATTCTTCCCATTAATTTTTGGTCACATAAATCAGTGATGGTTTAGCAGGTCTATTGCACCCAAGTCACGCACAGCGATACTAATGACAGGAGGCAGGGCAGATGAAGATGATGCTACTTCAAACATTGTGGCTCTAGGATCAAGCGAATTTGCAGTATGGAGCGCAGAGTGATCCCATGCGGAAGAAAACAACAGCCTGAGAGCTGAGTAGTGATACTGACACTTCCCACGTCAAACGATCTCCCCAATCGACTTCGAAACTGCCTTTTTTTCTGAATACTTCCGTTCACGTCCTTGAGCAAGCAAGTTTACTAAACCTTCTGTGCGATTTCAAACACGAGGATTAAGTGAGCTGAAAAAAAAACATTGTTCCAGATAAGATCAAGATGATGATTATACTTGTTCCACTATTTTGTGGAAGTGTGACCACACGGCAGATGTGTCAATACAAGCTTCCCACACTTCTTGACGGCTGATAAGAGAACGGTGAGAACCAGAGCTAGTTTAGAAAGGGTTCAAAACAAGGACGAGTAAAAAGCACTCTCAAGAAATGGGTAATTCTATTAAAAAAAAATATTTTTTTTGTTTGAGTAAACAAACTTTCGGGATGTTTATGAAACTTGCGTTTCTTGTATTTGCCAATCAGATGATTCATAAGGTGCAAATACTGATAACTATGTTGATTATATGACTGATATATTAATTAAATGTTTAAGCGAACAGACTTTCAATATGCAAGAAAATTAACGCTTCTGTTAGGAAACAATCAAACGGGCATCTTTGCGGACGACGAGGCTAAAATACTGACAATAGACACATTGGTTAAACAAAGAAACATTGACTTTTGTTCAAATGAACAACATTTGAGACGAAAATACTGATATGACGAATTTTAATTATACTAGAAACACCGAAGTTTTTAAAGTAAAAAAAAAGAAAAACAAATCGAGAAATTATTTTCAGAAACAACTTTTTCAGGGCCAACTTTGTGGACAATGAGGTGAAGATATACATAATAAACATATTGTTTAAACAATAAACACAGATGTTTGCGTAAAAAAAAAAAAAAAAATAGCTGTATTCGAGATGAAAATACTGATACTACGAACTTTGATTATACTACAAACACGGATGTTTAAGCAAAACATAATTTGGGATGCACGAAAATGTATGTAGGGACAATATTGACAGCAGACACATCAATAACATAAAATACTGACGTCTCGTTCAAGCTAACGAACTTTCGCGTTAACAAAATGACATTTCTCGTCACAGGCCAATCAAAAGGCCCGCACTCTTGTCCATATAGTGAAAATACTGACATAGGGAACATTGACTATACTTTAAACACTTGCGTTGTTTTGAGCGAATAAATTTTTGTGATGCATACGAAAAAGATTTCTGTTATGAGTCATTTAGATTGTCTACTTTGCAGGCGGTTGAGCGGAAATACTGACATAACATACATTTGAGCATAAACCCCAACATTTTACGTTAACAAACTTCTGGGTTGCGAAGAAAAAATTTGACATTGTGCACAATCGTAATGCTAAACACTTGCAGTTTTTTTTTTTAAAGTCACTTACATTTACAAATAAACAGAAATTTATCATCTGATAACTTGCTATATGACTTCTAACCTCAGCTTTTTCCAAAATACTACAGCTTTTCCACCAAATACAGTAAATCATCTTGATTTGAAGTACATTCAAACCAAGACCTTACTTCAACTGCTTTTGAATGCAGCCTGAATAGTGTTCCTTTGAAAAACATGCCCTTTGCGAAAAAGCTAACAAAAAGAGTCACAGAAGTACAGCAAGAAGCCACATTAGCTTAGCCGAGAGCGCTTGGTATTACCAAGTGCTACCGCTCCTCTTCCCACAAGCTCATGCAAATGCTGAGCAAAACGACAGATGACATCATAGCCATGTGCACCACAAACGACGGTATTTGAGTCACTGAAAGAGATGTCTGGCTGCTTGATTAGGGCTTATTATCCAGAATTCTGTGCGTTGGTGAGTTAATCACAGATAGATGGACTGCAGACATGGAGGAAAATAAATGAGTAGCTGGCACAAGGCGACACACTGAGCGATACAGAAGCCAATGGTGCGGTCTGCTCTATGAAACCTCACTGATGATAACTAGAAAGCGCTTTTTTTTTGGTTTGTTGGTGGGCTTTTATTTCGATTTGGGAAAGAAACAAGTGGACCGGACAAGAGAAGAGTATCACTAAGCTCAACTTACAGAGCTGAAGTCTGCAAAACCCAATGAAGAGTCTTTAGAGGCTTTACTTGAGGCAGATGGAGCAAATGGGTCTTTGCCACTAAACGGGTCTCCCACCCCCTTTTTACTCTGAAATGGATCAGCGGGGTCGGCACTGAAGGGCTGGAAGGGATCGCTCGTCTTGGCCGAATCGGCGGATCCGGGCACGTTTACTGGAGTGCTTTTACCTGTTGAAAAACAGCAGTTTTCATTTGAAGTGTCCAAGCCAGCCGTTTCTGCATTTTTGTTAAGCTAAATGACAAAACACTGGTTCTGGAAAACTATATAATAACTAATAAATGCTAATTGCTTTTTTTACTATAGCTGAGATGAGGGGGTCCATATGTATTAAAGAGGTCATATGATGTGATTTCAAGTGTTCCTAAAGTTTCAAAACCAAAGAGATATTGTTTATAATAGTTCCACGATTATTAATTATTTATCCGGGATCATTTTCAAACACCACCCAAATGTTTATGCAAAGAAACAAGGCATTATTCTGGCTGTAGTGTTGCTGCTGTTCTGGAAACTCTGTGTGTGGTTGTGAAAATGAAATTACTTTGTGTGTGCTTCCAAAAGAGAACATAACTAGAAATCAGTGGTTAAGTCGTATTCACACCCTGTTCCAGAACAGTTTAACCTGAGTTTGAACTGTTCGGTACATTTAGGGAAACCTGAAGAGCAGCCTATGCTGGCTGTGCACAGAGACTATAAAGTGGAGCAATTCTACCTCTGCAAGGACAGTCTGGTGCTTTTACTTAAAGGTTGTAAGTCAGGTTTCATTTTCTTATTAAATGAACCTATTACTATTCAAACACAGATTTTGAGCAGTGAAAGGTAGTAAAGCTTGTTTGTTGTTTCTCTGATCACAAATGTAGACATGATGTTATGTTTAATAATAAAAAGACAGTAATGTCATGATAATCAGTAATTAGGTCTCCACTGGATGCAACAAATGCCTTGTTTTTAATGTGTTTAATTGTTTTGGGGTCATAGTGCCGGGACATGGCATCATGTTATGGTAAGATGCGTAACATTTCCGCCAAACACTTGAGGTATTCGGCCAATCACAACATACTGGATAGCTGGCCAATCAGAGCACACCTAGCTTTTTAGAACGATAAGCTTTGTACAAATTGACCCGTTTCAGGAGGCGGGGCTTAGAGGAGATACAATAATGTACAGGAACTAATGTGTTTTTTGAAACTTAAACTACATAAAACACAAAATAATCTTATTTTTAGCAACATCACATGATCCCTTTAAAATCAAGATCATATTAAATCAAAAGTGGCAGAAAAGATATTTATAATATTATAAATGTTGCTCTTTTGAACTTTGTATTAAAAGATTATTGAATAGCAAAATCAGCATATTAGAAAGATTTCTGAAAGATCATGTGACACTGAAAACTGAAGTAGCAACTGCTGAAAATGTAGCTTTGTGTACATTTAAAAATATATGAAAATAGAAAGTTGCTAATGTAAATTGTAATCATATTTCATGCTTTGTTTTTACTCTACTTATAAATAAATAAATGTAGCCTTGTATAAGAGACTTCTTTAAAAAAAAAAAAGTTCTTACCGACCCCAAATTACAAGTACAGTTAACAAACAATAATTAACACTAAATAATCAACCAAACAATCATCATTTGCACATATCCTTCCGAAGCTCAACCAAAGAACCCACAGTGGTTCAAGCGTGCATGATGCGGTCTCAGCTCAAAACAACACTGAACTTTCTGACTCTTTCTACATACACCCAAGGAGATCACTAAATACAGCTCCACAAGCTGTTATTGTTTTATAGGAAAGCAGAATCCTTGCGCAAGCAATTTCCTTACTATAGAAATTTGCGCAAGAGAACTAATCACAAACCAGCGAGGTCTTTCGGATTAAAAAATGCTTATGCACACTTCTTTTTTTTCCTTCTCTTGCACCATTTGCCGAGACTGGCATTCACTTACTCGTGAGAACTTCAAACTGGTTGCTGGTTCCTCTAAAGGTGTTAACCGCATGTTCAATAGGGCTGTTATTTATACCAGACCAGCAATCAGTTTCTTTCTGTCAGTAAACGGAATACTAAACCGCAAAAAGACTCCACCCTGCTGAGGGAAAGAGGTCAAAAACAAGCTTATTGATATGCTACGTTAATGAAGCCTAACCTAACCCTAAAAATTTGACTAATTTCTAAAAACTAAATGTTAATGTTTAAAATTCTAGTTTTCCTCGACCAAATGTATACATTAATTAGCAAAACACTGCACGTTTTTTGTTTTAAGTCATTTAGAATTTTTATTTAATCTGTTAACTTTACGCACATAACTGCTAAGAAAGAAAAAAAAAAAGTACTATGGGATACATAAAGTTTAACTTTAATATATGAAATGTGTTTCTGAGAGGACAAGAAGAGTAAAACATGAAATAGAGTAAAAACTTGTGGCAATCAGGCCACACTACCCACTAAAGTGTGTAAACACACACACACACACACACACACAGAGGAAGTGGGGAGGGGTGTGTAGATCAGCACACGATGCTGGCAGTGCAGGCTAACCGCAGATCATCGAAGCATGTTAACTATACCACCTAAAATGCACCGACCAAACCTACTTCTCTAACCTCCACACCAAATTTTAAACCTTGGTTACACCAAGAAAAGCACTGCCTTGTTTCCTAGGATGAAAAAAAAGCAACGTTTCTGCGAAAAAATAAAGAGTGAGTTGCACAGATTCGGCTTTTCCTCCAACTGCCGGCTTCAGAGAGGAAACAGCACAGGTTTCGTTTTCTCCAAGTGATAAATTTATATTCCATTCAGGTTTGTTTGTGCACCGTTTTGGAGTTGGATGGAGATAAAACGGTGCATTTAAAAAAAATAAAATAAATTAAAAGCTAAGTAAAGGTATTAAGGTTGTACCTCAATTTCCTGTTGACAACTGATGGAGGAAGTCTTAAGATATCATGGATAGTCAGAATTCGGTTTTATTGAGCTTAATAAAAGACTTCTACAACATGAACGTGTGAGCTGCGGTCAACAAGTTCTTGTTCAAAGCTGTTTTGCATTCACCGCTGACAAGCAACTAGTTAAAAGAGATGTAGTGATGCTACACTTTGAAGATTTGTCTTTTAAACGCGAGTGTCAAAAACAGAGAAAGATCCACCCAAACAACATTCTCCAGGTCTTTCATGTTGGCTGTTTAGATGCTGTGTTTTGACTGCATTTTGTTTATCGCAACAGTTAGCAGTGTAGTTTTAGTAATCGTTTACTTATTAGAAATAAACCCCTTATATAGTTGTATATGACCTGAAAAGGGTTAATGTTTATTTTCAGGCCTTGAGATGAAGGTTAAATGCTTACCGCTGAGTGGTTTGGGTCGTGGCGGTATACTTTTCTTGGGCGGGAGAGCTGGCATGTCTTGTTTTCGGCTGAAGGGGTCATCTACAAAGCCCTAAATTAAATCATAGCAGAAAGGAGAAGCGGTGGGCCATTATCAGACGCAAGGTGAAAACCGCGCAAATTTTGAGTGGGACATCAATCAAAAACCACATCTTACAAATGTCATGTTGCAAAAGCGTGAGAAAGTGAAGTTCCTCTATGCTTAAGATGCACAAGTAAAAGGTGTTCGCTACCTTTGACATTTGGCTGAAGTCTGCAAAACCGCTGTTGCTGCTGAACGAACTGCTTCCGAATGGGTCCAAAGTACCGAAGTAATCTGGAAATGGCAGAAAAAAAAAAAATAAATATATATATATATATATATATATATATATATATATTATAAAAAAGTTTAAAAAAAAACAAAGAAGGAAAAACAATGTTTGCAAAATTGCTATATTAAAATTCACATCTTATATTCAGTTCCCTCTTTTCTATGTCCCTAAAAAGAGTTTTAAAACATTTTATTAGTTAGCGATACTTTTTTTTTAACTTTTATTTATTACATTTAGAATACTACAAAGAGGTTTATATTCAGCCACTTTTACGGTCTTATTTTACATGCACAATTTTAATTATTTTTTTTAAATTAGAAAATTAAGTGTTTTTTATTTATTTTTAAGTACCAATACATTTTATTTATAAAAAAGGTAAAACATGCTACCAAAAATGCCCAATAAATAATAAAGTAAAGTAAATAAAAAGTTTTTATTTAAAACATTATCATCAAAGGGTTGGTGAATTATGTCACTACTTTTACTGACTTATTTTTACTGAATTCTATTGAATATAATAATGAATACATAACATGTGTGATCTTTATTTAAAATAATATTATGTCAATGATCACTGAAGTACTCATTTGACCACTTTTAACAAATACATTACATTTATTTAAATATGGGCCCTAAAAAAAACCAAAACATACTGAAGCAATCAAATCAAAGTATAAATTTTCCATTTCAAAAAGTCAAAACAAAAATCTAAAGCATCAATTTGCTTTGTTGTCTTTGTGCTTTTTTTTTTTACTTCAACCCACAGGTTTGAAAAAAAAAAAAAATGTGTTGAGTATTTCCTGGCATCGCCTCAGTGTTCAACAATGCTGCAACTGAATGCTGCATTAACCATTTACTGAAACAGCAGAGGAATTTCACGTCGCTTAGGCACCCTGTGAGCGGACGTACTGCATGGGAACTCTTTTGACAGCTTGTTCACACATGTTTTCTCGAACTGCTGTGAGTGGCCTTTGGGAACAAAAAAAAAAGACCAAAAATGTCGCCACTGGGCACAAGGTGTTAAAGTAATATCTTGCTTGAGTTGTGTAATGCACCCTAAGCATGTCCCTCAAGGTGATTGTGAAGGAAACAAGGCATTTTTAGCTGATACCAGATCAGTTTCCGAGGTTCAAGTTCTGTTGCATGCAAAGATGAAGAAGCAGATCTTTGCACAGCATCTTCAAAGAAAGGGAGTGGCAGAGATGTTATGATTCAGCTAAATAAGTGAGAGACGCATGCAAACAGCATACCTGGGCCTTTTGGTTTCGGGCTGGTGGAGCTGAAGGGATCATTACTTGAAAAATGATGACTCTACAAAACATAAGAGGAGAGATAGTACGGAGACAATCGGAGAATAAAGAAAATGATGCAATGTTGCTGGCTTTCTAGGTACCTTTGAGGGAAGTGTTGCACTTTTGCTAAAAGGATCGGCGTTGCTGAAGGGGTCTGGCTTAGTGGGTTTCTTGAAGAAATCTTCAGAAGAGGTCCTAAACGGGTCGGCCTCTTTGAAAGGGTCTCCCCCGAAAGGATCTAAAAGAATTTAGAGATTAACTGTAACGGTCATGGGAAAGTCTTAAATTTGAATACCGTCATTTACATTATATCATTTTATCACGTAGCTATCTTTAGGCCAATTTTATGAGAGTTGGGGAACCGAAAGGCTCATTTATTACCAAGAGGGAACTGTGCCAAAATAAATGAAAACAATGTTTAAACACCGTGAAGTTTTGGGCGAGATCTGTGTTGTCTTTAAAGAGAAACTGAAATGAAGTATTGCCACTTTCAACATTTTCTAATGGGGGAACTATTATATCCACATATAATAAAAAACACTTCACAGTGCATTAATAATTAAATTAAATTTATATTAGCATACATATATTAAATTCAATGTACAGGTGGAAGTTTAAATATTTCTTTAAGACATAAATATTTATGTTTATATATTTATATACAAGTTTTGTATATTTAAGTATATATACACACATATATACATATGTACATGCACACAATATTTACATTATTATAATATTTTATATATATATTTAAAATAAAATAGCTTTCTTAAATATATACATGCATCTTTCTGACCTCACTGAAGTGATCGTGTTAGTATGCATACTAAAAACAGAATGATTTTTAAGCTGTTATTAGTATGCACCAATGTTCAAATCAAATTTCTTTAGTTATTTATTTAGTATGGACGCCAAGTTGACACAGTATGCATGTTAAATATATATTTAGTAAGTAACAGATGGATTTATTTGATATCTCCTAAGTTTAAAGCTCAACACTAGAGAGGTGCTTCCTGTATTTTGATGGACTGGGGATACCTGCAACTGTGGAGGTCTGTTTTGAAAACGGATCGGTCTGGAACGGGTCGCCTGTAGCAAACAAACAAAAAAGGAGATGTGTTTAGTAGCCATTACAAAAGCGTATGCTTAGTATAGCATCCGTTTTTAATTTGAGCAGAAGAAAAGGGAACGATATAAAAACAGAGCATGACCTACCTTTGAATGGGTCTGTTTTAAATGGGTCTTCGGTCTGGAAGGGGTCTGTGTGCATCTCCTGCGGGGCGCTGTTAAACACAGTGGTCTTCACCTTGAAAGGGTCTTCCTGTAATGGGATTAGCAAACAGCTAACAGTTGTTGACTGCAAATGTTTGTTTTCACTGATCTGAGGCCTCTTTTATTGATTCTCTTATACAGAAAGTTTTAGGTAAGAGGGGCAGAACAAAAAGGTTAATTCCTCCCCACATTATGTTTTTCATGTTCAAAAGCAAGAGTATTTTCTTTTTTAAAGACATTGTAGAACTGGTTTTATATAGCATTCAACCCAGATGTCTAATAAATGGGCCAACACTATATTTGGGGTTCAGCTGAAAATGTGTAGCTCAAATGAGAAAAGATAGAAAGCAAAAAATATTTTGAAATAAGAACCCTGAAGTCTAAATTACTGCCATTTTGTGCCTACAATCTGCAGTTAAAGCCAGCACCTCAGCTGTTCCAAATAACACAAGAAGCTCTGTTAAAAGTGCTGGGTTTCCAAATTGCACCTTTGCATGCAAGGCATAATTCAGAAAGAAAAGCAAGCAAAGTTCTTTCTCAGAAACCAGAGAACGTCAACAAGGAATTCAATCGAGTGAGCTTCATCATTAAGAAATATTCCAAATTAGAAAAAAATAAGGAGACAGATAACGGTGTAACTATAAAACCTAATAAAATCAAGAAAGCGTGCATTTAATCAGGCCTGTTTCTGTTTATGCATGTATATGTGTGTGTGTAGCCCCTTCTCGAGGTCCTTTGACAATCTTGCCCACGCTCTCTACCCAATATTCTGTGTCATCTCTCCTATGTCCTGTTTGAATAATAAAGGAATAAAACCCCCTCAAAATACATTTTAATGACGATGATTTAATTATATAGGCCCTATACATATTACATACGTTTATATTTATTTTGTGTGTATATATATGAAATACACACATGTATACATTTCAGAAAAAAAAGTGTTATGTTTATATGAAGAATATTTAGTGATATAAATTATATGAATATAATTATACACATTATAATTTGTAGTATTTTATTCTTAATTACAAACATATATGAAAATTAGTCTTAATATAATAAATTATTTCAAAGTATCTGTTTTTTAATGCTCAAGTTATGTGTTGGTTACAATAACAACAACAACATATCAAGTTATATTCATTATTTACTGAATTAGATATGATTGACAGGAGACGCCCCTCCACGACCCTCCATATATATGTGTGACATAACAAAAATGTAGACAAAAAAATCTTAATATACAAATAACATAAGAAAAGTGTATCTACATTCTTACAGTTACAAATAGCATGAGAGAGGTTTATCTTTAATGCTAGAGGGGTTTTTATACGGCACACTATAGGACACATTCATGTGTCAACTACCCATGTATATATCACACACACACACACACACACACACACGGGTAGTTGATGTATCAAAGTATCCTATAGTGTGTGAAAAACAAAAAGTATTGATGATAAACCTCTCTCATGCTACATGTAACTGTAAGAAATGAGTTTTTTCTACATTTTTGCTATCACATCATAGGTCCAGGACAGTCCAGCAGACTCCTGTATGTTCAGTGTTTTAACCTTAATGACAACAAATAGGGTTCTCTAAAACCCAACATAAAAAGTATCTCACCATGGCCCCGAAACCACCGTTCTCCTTCTCTGGAAAGCCTTCGCTCATGTCGGCCAGGTTGGTCATGCTGCCCCCGTGGGTCCCATTCAGGGTGCTGCTGTACTGCTCGATGCTCTTACTGATCTCGTGCTGACTGTCCTGAATCTGGGAGAGTTTGCTTCGAGCCTGCACATCAGATACACGCATCAGTTACATACTTAAACGTTACTTAGCACATTTTCTTTTTTCCTGCCATTATTAGATAATACGTTTCTAGTGTCTGCCTTCTAATGTCATATTTGCATTTGAAATAAAGACATCTTTAGGTGTTGTCACCCCCTAGTGGTCAGAATATGGACTGCTCTGGAGGCACAACCTGGTTGATCTCGTCCTGTGTGGCTTTGAGGGACTTGATGATGGTTTCTAGCTGAATCCTGCCCGCTTGTAGACTCTGCTCTAGCTGAGCTTCCTCCTGCTGCAGCCGGTTCAGGTCAGCTTTGGCCCGGCCCAGCTCTTCCTCTTGGCTCTGCAGGTCAGACTCCTGCGAGTGGATCTGGGACTGTAGAGATGAGATCTGAACAGAAAGAGATGGGATGTTTTTAATGTTTTATATGTTATCGTCACCTCTCTTCTCAAGGTTTTCACTCACCATTTGTGACTCTTCCTGGCACTTTTGCCGTACGTCATTAAGCATGTCTTCCAGCTTTGCCTTTTGCTGGTCCATTTCCTCCAGCCGGTCCTGAGCGTCCTGCTTTTGCGCCTCGAGCTCTTGGAGGGTGGACGTCTCTCGGTCCAGATCGTTCTGCATCTCCTGTCAATCAAACCTAATTCAGTTAATAATGAAGTCAACGTATACTGTAACTTGAGCATTAAAAAACAGATAAGTTTAAATGACTTATATTAATACTTATTTCCATATATTTATATTAAAGAATAAATAAATTAATACCAATTCAAATATATTTTTACAGAATAATATATGTAGAAATTATTTACATGTATTGTATTAATAATTTCATGCAAATTGTAACATTTATCATTAAGAATAAAATACTTCAAATAAAAATATTCAATTTTCACAGAACAATAATACATGTAGAAATTATTTAAATGATTATATTAATAACTCTTTAAATATATTTTCTATTTATACTTGTATAAAAAATAAATAAATAAATAATTGCAATTAATTGTATTTATACATACCATTTATAAATGTACATATTTTAAATATTAATAACACTGAATAATATATGCTAAATACAACGAATAGTTAAATGTGTTGTTAATATATTAAAATTCATTAAATTCTAAAATAAGTTAATAATACTTAAATATTAATATTTCTATTTTAGAATATAATAAAAAATAACATACATTTTATGCAAATATATTGTGTTAATATTTAATTATATATAGATAATATATTATTTAATATATATTATATCTTTATTTTATTATTTTTATTAAATACATTAATAATAATCAAAATAAGTATATCAAATATATTATATAAATATATATCAATAATACTTAATAATTATACCAATAATCTGTATATTTGAAACATACTGGAAATGACTAATTATGTAGCATGCAATATATTAAAATATACTTACTTTAAAATGTTCATACATTCAAACTAATATTTTACCAAATTTTATGTCATTAAAAAGTTTAAAGTATTAACACATATTAACAATATTCATAAATTATAAAAACAATTGCTTTTAAATATATCAATAATATTAAATATATATTCTTATTCATTCAAAATTAATAAAATGTTAATTATTTTTTAAAGTTTATTGATTTGGGGGCAAAATGTGTACTCTTTTAATTATAAAAATAATTTAGTATTAATACATAATTGATAACGATGATAATAAATAATAACAATAATAATAAATCAACAACAACAACTAATAATTCCACTGTCAGGTTTACCTGAACCTCTGTTGTTTTGTGTCTGATGGCTTCCTCTGTTTCTCTGATGTCTTGTTCCAAAGTGTATTTCTCCCTGTTGAAATGATAAAACAAAAGACACAAAAACCGTTATCAACTGCTGGCAACTAGAAAATATCCCTCATACCTGCCTTCTCCACACACAAAATCTGTCACACACACAAAACAAAAACCGTGACAGCCAAGAGAAGGTTTTACCTGAGTGTATCCCAGTGTGTGAAAGCAAGAGTGCTGAGGCAGCATGAATAAGCAAGTGAAACAAGAGATTTCGTAAAGAAAACACACACGTTAAACGCACACTGAGAAGAGGGGATGGAGATGAGAGGAGGGTTTGCTAGAGAGAGGGAAACTCATCCACCACCAGAAGCTCTCGGGTACCTTTCCGTGTTCTTTGAAGGGTGCATGTTAGCATGAGAGTCTGTTCAGGGTCATCTATAAGGCAACTGTTCGGAAAAGGACAAATACGCTAGACTCGGTGGGGTCAGCCAAACAGAAAAACAATGACGGGAAGAGGTAAAATCCAGGGGGGGGGGGGGGAAATCTGTACCTGCTCAAAATTAATCAAAAGCTGAGATTGCATCATTGTTTTAAACAATAAAAAAAAAAAAAAAAAAAAAATTCAGACTTTAAAACAAATTGATTAAAACGTAAAAAAAATAATAAACATTAAAAATATTGAAGCGGCAGAAACTTGCAGCACCTGAGGAAAACACTGCTTTCTGTTGCATTTTTTTACATTTCAGAAGAATTAAGAGAACCAGAAGGGATTTTCACAGCAACATTTCCACACACGGACAAACACTTATTAAAACAGTTTGCATGCGCATTTTCACAAATTCAGCAACAATGAATTCAAAATCAAACTATTTTAAAAATATTAAGACTTTTCAAACACTCAAAAAAATAAACATTTAAAATGTATCATTTTAAAACAAATAAATGTACTGTTATAATTAATATATTATATATATAATATATGTTTGTGATACTTCTAAATATACTTTCAAATTAAAATTATTAATTAAAATTATTAAAATACTTGTATTATGTGTGTGTGTGTGTGTGTGTGTGTGTGTGAGTAGTTATTTTTTTATATTTTGAATTAGCTTTTATTTTGTACTTTCACTTTGATTACAGCTAAACGGTATTTAAGCAACATTATAGTATTTATTAATTTCCTGTAGTTATTTTTAGATTTAGATTCAGTTGAAAGTTTAGTTTATGGTTAGGTTTTTTGATTTTTTTTTTTTATGTATGGTATTTTTTTTTAGGATTCTTTGATGAATAAACTTGAAAAAATAAAAAAATAAAATTCATAATTTTATCTAAGATGATAAATGTCTATACTGCCACTTTCAAATCAACTGAATGAGTCTTTGACTAAATAATTATTCATTTATTTGAAATAAATTGAAAAAATAAAAAGTGGTGTGCTGTGGGTATGATTATTAAATTCATTAAATAACAGGAAAAATATATCAGATAAATAAAATTCAAATATATCACGCATGTGTGCTGCATTACCTCTGCAGGTGAGCGATCTCTTGGCTTATATCATCCAGTTCTTTAATCCCGGTGAACTCGCCTGAACCCACGGAGCTGGAGCTGTCCTGTATGAGAGGGTCCAGCACATAAAGTCAGTCTGGCTGCATGTGAAGCACACACACGCACAGCAACACACACACACAAGGGTAGAGAACAGCAAGGAGCCACCACACGGGAGCAGAGACCAGCTTGTCTTCCACCTCTGACGCTCAAAACATGGGGAAGTCAAGACACGCCACCATTTCACAGCACTGGATCTCTCACAAATGCTTTTCAACTCAACGTCTCGGCCGACAGACCATCGAAAGCATTTGTTCAGGCTTTTCCCAAATATTACCTACCCATAACTTGAACATTATTGCCTGATTTGAGCCAGTGATAACGGCATTAAACATCAGCAGCATTGAAATGTGGATGGAAAGGAACAGAAGATTGTTTGGTAAGATTTGCGATATTTTGTTGGGCTTGTGATAAGATGTTAGTGGCTCTCTTGATGTATTGTGAGTGATGACAGATTCATCGGCTAAATGAAATATGACAAACGATACTGAAGTTGAAATACGTGGAATGAAAGAGAGAAAGAAAGATTATTTACCCGGCGCATCTCGGTTAGCGCGGCCATGTCAGAGCCCACCGGTGTCATATAACCCGACAGACTCTGGAAAAAAAAAAAAAACAGGAAGCACTTCAAATGTGGGAACAATAATACTGCTACACAATACATTATTCTACTAAATCAAGAACAGATCTGTATGGAACGCACAATAGTAGTAGCTTCATTTTAAAACTTCTTATCAGTTCACATTGCTTATTATCCATTTAATGTACTGATGATAATGCAGGTGGGTAAGTCTTAAAAAAAACAAAAAAAATTAACTAGAGTTTTGCAAAAGGAATGTGAAAGCTATTTTAGGGCCATTGGGATCAGCTCCAATGGAAGTATTTCGACTGAAATAAATATTATTAAAATAGTAAAGCGTTTATTTAACAAATTATTCTTCATATTTGCATTTCAGTTATGCTTATTAGTGTTCTTTTATTATTATTAAAAACAAAAATGCTACTTCTATCTGGACAAGATTATTTTTTCATTATTGTATTAAAGTCAATCAAGAGCAGACTGTATTGATGTGGGGGTAAAATATGACCAGGGGCTCGTTCTTCGTACCTCGCTAACTCAATTAGCTGGATTTGATTGTTGTGGATTTGTCCTGATCTTGGATTGTTTCGTTCTTTGACGTTCATCCGGGACTTGCTGTCATAGCAACAGGTCCGTGAGCTTGAACCTGCTCGGGAGCAGGTTTATTTCATGTA
>JAUCMS010000049.1:5589782-5621664 GCA_032357445.1 Enteromius radiatus
GATTAGTGAGCTCATAGTTAGCGCGATGATCTCATCTTAGATGTCTCAATTCATCTCGGATGTTTTAAGCGAGGTACAAAGAACGAGCCCCTGGACCATGTTAGTTTATTATTATTTAAGTACCTTCATAATATTTACTACATTTTATGATGTTTTTTTTATATTTTCAAATAGAAAAAAATAAATTTTAATCCCGTAAATTTTAAAGACGTACATTTTATTGTATTTATGTACGTGTGTGTGTGTGTGTTTTTCATTTTTTATTTATTTTATTGTATCTTTATTATTTTATTTGTATTTTATTTAGTATAGTATTTTTATATATATTTTAACCTATGCAAAGGCAAAATCATTCAAGATTTTTTGTTACATTTTTATATTTAATCATATTACTGCATTATTTCAATGTTTTTGCTATTTTTATATATATATATATATATATATATAAACTAATAAAATAAAGCCATATTTTAATTTCAGTTTTAGTCATTTCATTGTCTAGGCAACTAAGCAAAATAAAATTCCTTTTATTAAAATGTTTTTATTTTTTATGCATACATACACACACATAAAAAAATGAAAAAAAATTTTTTAAATATATTTATCTTTTTTTCAGTTTATTTAATTTAGTATTAACCATTTATTTTGGTAAAGTTTCAAATTAGTGTTCAAGTTTAAGGTTTTTTGTTTAATCTATTATTTATATTTAAATACATTACTACTTTATTTAAATTAATGAAAACATCTGTAGTACATTTTAATGGGATATTACATTGTAACAATAACAACATTGGATTTCATTCAAATTCTTTTGCAGATACTGCTTATATATTATGACAGCACACTCATCACATGGATCTACTCTGGGATTGGACTTCCTCTCTGGGGTTCAAACCTACAACCTTTCAGTCATCCACAAAAGCCCAGGATGAATTTAAGCGTGCTGTGACTTACAGGACCCGGTGTGCTGCGTTCAGACGGTGGGATCATGTCTGGAGTCAGAGATTGCGGAGGATCCATGCCTTTGCTGACTTTCAGCTGAATGAGATGCATGGCTAAGGAGAACTGCTCGCGCGTGAGTTTGCCCATTTGCCTGGTGTCTGCCAAAGCCCTGACAAAAACAACAGCGGAAGTGATGAGTTTCCCAATCGCAACAGGAAGTGTGAGGAAAAACAAAAGTGAAGAACGAAAGCAGCTACCAAATATGCGCTAGGAGGTTCTGATGAAGGCCAGACTGCATGAAGATATCTTTAACTTCTTGGCCGCTGACAAAGCCGTCAAGATCAGTGTCTGTTTTGAGGAAGATATCATCATAGCGCCCTCTGTCTGCGACTGGTACCACCCAGTTTACTGAATGCTGAAGATAAGAGTTTAAAAAACATCAGATCCTCTTCAAAACAATCGTACACATGAACATAAAGACACACTAATAAATGTCTACCTGTGAGGATTTAATGGTGTGTTTTGGGGACAAACTCCCAGCGCTGTTCAGGGAATTCATGCTGCCGTGAGAAGGGGTGGAGCGCAGGCTGTCTTTAGGTGGCGGCGGGCTGCCTGGTAACACTGGCACCATGCTGGACAAAGACCCTGAAGACTTCTTTCTTTTGGATGGAGGGATGAGAGAAGAGGGCAGGACTGAGGGTACAGGCTCCTTCTCCAGAGCACGGTACACCAGATGCATAGCCTGGACAAAAGAAGAAATTAAGCTTTTTTTAATACATCTTATTGTGTTTTATATATGTACACACACACTGTTGTTTTTTTAATACATTTACTTCATTTTATATATTTTATTTTATTACATTTATTTCTATTATACATTTTAATGTCTATTATGTTTAAATCACATCCAAAACAAAAGTTTTTGTTTGCAATAATATATGCGCGTCTTCTGTGCATATTTATCATATATACGGTATACATTTACAAAATATTTACATGTATATAATTATTCAAATTATTTATATTATTATACAAATGTATTTAAAATATAAACATAACCTAATTTTCTTAAATATATACATGCATGTGTGTATTTATATATACACACACACACACTTTTGTATTTATTGCATGTATTTTTTTTGTGTTTTTGAATTTTTGTTTTTAGAAAAAATATAGTCAGGGCTTCTCTTTAGTCATGAGGATGCCATAAATTTTAATTATGTCTTCTGGTTCAGTCTTCACAATAGAAATTAAACAAAGAGGATTGCTTTGCATTGTGGGATGTAGAATACCACAAGTTTACTGCATATTTTGCCACATTTTAGAAGGCATTTCACAAACACAAACAAATTGCATGCTATAATCTAAAACACAGCAAGATATTATAAGTGTGTTTTTTTTAATGTAACAAAAAATAATCACTCACCACTGCAAACTCATCTTTGTCCAAGTGTCCATCTTTGTCTATGTCACTCAAATCCCACACCTGATCAGACAGAGTCATTTAATAATAATATTTTTATAAATATGTTATTATTAATAAAACAAATTTCTTGCTATTATAACTACTATATTTTAATTTGTTTACAAATATTTTAATCTCTTAATCTACAGACAATTTACCTTTCCAAGCACATCCACAGGAAGTTTGGAGTTTATCAGTACTGGTTTGACCTTCTCACCGGACAACAATCCATTTACTGGTGCAAGACTTTCAAAAATACCATCAAATTTGCTCTTCTCTTCAGGCTGAAAAATAAATACATGGATAAATATTCATAAACTCTTTTGTAATATGCCATTACAAGGAGAAGCTCATGGGATAAACAATGGAAATGTCTCACCCGCACCGCCCAGTGGCTCTCACTGGTTGATGTAACAGAGCTCAGTGATGGGCTACTGTGGTCCTTCTAGAACAGAGACCAGAAACCTGTGAGATCATGCTGCCTGGAAAACTATGATATCAGTTCTCAACACTGACACTTACGAATTTTGGAGGGGGAACAGGGAGGCCAAGACTGGAAATGCTGATGTCGTGCCCACTCTGTGCACAGGCCACGAGACGCAGAGCGACGTAAAACCCCTGAAAACAAACCAAAATGGAATTAAAGTCAGCATCTAGTTTGATGCTCTCCTAAACTCTGAAAGCTTTACCTGTTTATCCAAGAAACCTTTGCCATCTGGATCAGCTAAATCCCAGATCTGAAAACAGACAAGCGGGTAATTATGGATTATGACATTTTCAAGCGTTTCGCAATGAGATTTAGCCCAATGCTAACCTTTCCTAATGTGATGTCAGGCAGGCCTGATTTCTTCAAAAACAAGGCAGCCTCTGTAGGTCCAACCCTCCCAGTGTTTCCCGGGTCCACCTTAAAAAAAAAAACACACACACAAAAAGTGAATGAAACATGGCTTTTTGATCCAAAAGAGATTGATATATTATAAAAAAAACAAATGTGGTTCATCAGCAGAATTATGGTCTTACTTGTCTGTAAAAGCTCTCAAATACAGGGTTCCCGCTTGACAGCTAACAGAAGAAAGAGAAATAATATTATTGAATAATAGTATTATGATTAGGTAATGTAATGCACAGTGCTGCTGTTATTAACTAAGGCTGTTAAAACTGTAAACTTTAATATAGAGCTGAAATAAAACTAAATATTAGAGGGGAAAACTTAAATATATTTAAATTAGAGCTAAATATAAGTATATAAACAACAACAGAACACATAACATAATTATTAAAAACGTAACTAGAATTAAACTCAAAATATACATTTAAAGCTGAAACTAAATAAAGTAAAATATAAATATTAGATAAAATAATTTGCCAAGGCAAAATGTCTACTATTTCTTCTTTTTTTTTGGAATACTAAAATTACTAAAACTAAATTTAAATTACATAAATAAAATCTAGATTTAACCCAAATTCCACTACAAAAAATGACCTAACACATTTAATATAAATTTAACAACAATTAAAATGAAAACTAAAAATATAAAAAGTAGCCAACTCTAAATATAAATTACTACTATATATTATAGAAATAACTCTGAAAACGCAATATGATAATGCTGTTGATTACATGTGTAATTGTTTTGTATATATTCTGTGTATTGCACACAAGTATATTTAACATACAATTTAACCCATTAATATTAATAAGGCAGTATATAGTAAGATTATTGAAACTTAATAATATAACTATAAATATACATATATATATATATAGCTATTATAAGCAACAAAAATAATACTATGACAAAGCACATAACAAAATTATTAAAAAGTAACTAGAAATAAAACACAAACTGAAAACATACAAGTAAAAACCCATTCAAAATATGAACAGCTACACATAAATAATACTAAGTAATACTACAATAACAATAACAAATGTAATATTATAAAATATAATTTACATGTAAAAAATACTAAAACACTGAAATGCAATGTAATATAATAATAATAAAGTATGCTATTTAGTTTTGTGTTTTTTGCCATTATTTTAATGTGTTTAGCACATAGCTGTATTTAACATACAGTTGAATCATTTTAAGGCAGTACAGTGAGATTACTGATGCTCACTAATTCCCATGACCGCTAAGCTAAACTAGCGGTTCAGCACCCGTTATCATATACAGTACTAGAGCTAATATCTATATTATAATGTTGTTCATAACCTTAGCAACTTTTATTATTGGACTACGAACACATACTAAAATGACTTTATTTGTAAAGAGACCTGACAGTTAGTTTTTTATATCTTATGATGATCTGATCTTTTGTGGCTAGCTAGTTACATTAAACTCCGTTTACTGTATTTCTCATTCATATAAATGGTCCTTATCTTTACATGTTTTTGCTACTGAATGTTCATTGTAAATTTCATTAAAACCTACATTGTTTTTCTCGTGTTTAAAGACAGGCATGCGATATAAAGCGAGCTAATCGGTTAGCAATCTGAGCCCGATTAACGAGGCCCGGGACATTTTCACTTTAAATGTCGACAAAACGTCACGGTAGCGCAAGAAACGGGATCGATTCGTGCGTAATTCCTAGATTCATTTCTACATGTCGGTGTTTTTCCTCTTTATCCCCTTAAAACTGGTGCTTTTAGCGGCTATTACCTGAGTGAGGGTCGCGAGGGCTGCCATCTTTTCCCTGTTGCTGCGGAAACGGCGGGTGAAGGAATGAGGGGGGCTGAGGGAAGAGGAGCCTTCATCCATTCACACAGACACGACTTCATCATCTCCATCATCATCATCATCATCATCATCATTATCATAATACAATGTATTATTGGTATTGTTAATAATAATAATAATGATGAATAATTACAATTAACACACAATAATTAATACACATAATAATAATAATTGTTATCATTATTATTATTATTATCATACATATAATAAACTATATATAAAATTAAAATAATAATACACTAGCGTTAAAAATTATTATATATATTTTTCAAATCTCATAATAAAACAATTTAAGATAACTAGAATTAAAAATGAAAGCTAAAAATATAACGGTTAATATATAATTAAATATTATATTACTATACTGAAAAATATTTTTGATAACGTAATATAACATTGTACGAAATGTTTTTATTTTTTTATGTATTATGCACTAATATACAATCTATCCCATGACAATTTATATGGCAGTATGTATTGGTACAGCACTGTATTATTATTATTATTATTATAATAACTTACAAACAATCAATAATATATAAAAGCAAATTATAACTATATTAGGCCTATAATTAATAAAATCTTTTGTTAAGGCACTCCTTATTTATTTATTTATTTTTGCTTTTATTATTATTATTATTATTATTATAACATCTGGAGAAACTTTAAAAAAATATATAATAATAATCTCACTTAATCAAACAACAATGAGGGCAAAGCAAGCTGGCAAGCTTTTAACAAGTCACTAGACTAATAACTAGCTAACATTTTGAATTACAGTTTAATTTTTATTTTTTTTTTAAATCTAGAATTAAACTAAAACACTGATCTTCCCTTTCCTACGAAACTAGACCAGTTCAAATATAAATGTAAGTATCAGCAAATTACTTTCAAGCAACAAATTAGCTATTTTGTGTGCAGTCATGTTGATCCATAAAATCAGAATAACGTTTTAGTAAAAGTATTCAAAGCATAAATTTGTTCACAAATATACTATTGACATTCTATTGTTTTCAATGGAAAAAAAACTGGATCCACGTGTACAATAGTAAACTACGTTCTTATATTATCTATTCTAGCCATTCAAAAACACTCCGCGAGCCAGCGGGTCCGGTCCCTCGCTTCTGATTGGTCGAGAGTCTATCGCAACTGGATTCCTATTGGCTGAGCCGCTGCTGAAGCGCCCCGCCATTGGAACCTGGAAACAGCGCCACAATTTATTTTTGAGTTGTTGCGTTTGTTGAATGCTTTCGTCTTGGATTTCATTGTTTATTGACAACAACTGGTATTTCTCCGTTTTCTGGCACGCTAAACGAGTTCAATTATTAACAAACGGGTCGTTACATGCGGCTTGGCGCGGTTAATGCCGCTCGAAAGGCTGGAAAGGACGGTTTTAACACATTTGCGGTCCGTCTTCACGCTCACACCCAGCTGGACTTGCAGTTTTTCGATTAAAAACACGACGAAGGCATGCTTGAAGCTTTCAAACAGCCTAAAGGTACGATATTGTATATCCTACATTAGTTGTAAGAAGCTCTAAACTGTATGTTAAAGGTTTTTAAATGTTTTCAGAAGTATTGCCATGTTAGCATGTAAGCTAAGTCACCAAACCTGCCAAACTCACCAAAACATGATATCCGAGTGTCTGAAATGTTACGAAAAGGCATTATTCAGTGCTAGAGCAGATTGATTGCAGATTTGGTTTGCTTTTAAAAAGTCTTATTTCCACAGGATGAATCGTGTACAAGTGGATTTTAAAGGGTTGCCAGCCCATATCCTGGAGAACAGTGTCAGAGCAGAAACCCTTCAAAACCTCGGGTAACCACTGTACATGATTTTAAAACTGTTCTGTACATCATTTTAAAACTGTTCTGTACATCTATTTTTTGCTGTTCAATAAAATTATTACACCCCCCATGTTTTTAAGGTCATCGGACAATGTCCTTACTCCACTGGCATTCCCAAAATCTAAAGCCTCTCTCTGGGATGCAACTCCCAGTGGGGATGTTGTCAGTCTGCATTTCTCATATTACAGGTAAATCTTTTTGTTATTTATGTATTTGGATGAACCATTTTATATTGTAAAACTGAATGTCACTATCCACAGAAGAACAAAAAAACTCTTAAAGTCAGACAACCCACCTGATTATAGTATTATTAATTCACTATTATAGTATTCATTAATTTTTATATCTTCAATTTTCATTTTAGTTTAGTAATTTGTCATTTATTTTTTATGCTTATAGTTCTATTTAGCATGAATTAATTTTATTTCAGTTTTAGTAATTTTACTACTTTGTATGTCACCATTAGTGTTATGTTTTTTTTTTTGGAGTTGTAGTTTTAGTAACTTTTAATTTCTGTTTAGCTGACCTTTATTTTACCTTATTCAAATATAGTTTTGATGTAATTTTAGCACTCCAACTTGTAGCATTTAAGTTAATAATGAAATCTGATTTGAATAACTTTCGTTTATGTCTCATTTGGTTTATTTCAGGAATCCAAGACTATTACTTGTGGAAAAAGCATTACGTTTAGCTCACCGGCATGCTAGACAGACCAACAAACCTTGGTTTTTCTGTTTCCTGCTTGGGACACTGGCAGTAGACGGTGGTTAGTATTGAGAGAGCCTGTATTTGGACATCCTATATTGATTGTTTAATATTTAAACATGCTGCATCTGCATTTCACTAACTAATATTTTCTTTTCCTAGATGAGGAAGGTGTGGTGATAACCCTGGATCGTTTTGATCCGGGCAGAGAGCAGACGGGATTACCTGGGAAAGCACCAACTGCCCTGCTCCCCGGAGACATCCTTGTGCCATGTGTATTTGAAGCCCAGCATGCTACTGGCAGCACTGTGCACTCGAGGGAGGATTTGAACATCTCGTTTAAGGTAGTCGAGCTGAGAATTGCTCAAAGCACAAGTTTAAAACATAACGGCTGGGGATATTTCCTTCTGTTTCTGTGGCAACGTAGTAAAGCATAATGGTAATCATCTTCACCCTGTAACCTGTCAGTAACAGCTGCCCTGACTGTGACACAGTGTTCCTTAGAGACGCTTGATTATTGGTGTGTTGCACTGCTTCCATCTGGCATGGTTTTCTTGGTTTCTTAATTTGGTTTGAGCAGTTCTTAATTCAACCATGGATGTGTTATTAATTTAAGATATCTTATTAATTTTAAACTAAGCCTTTTCAGTAAAATGTATTTCCTATAAATGTATTAATTTTATATAAAAGTAAAAACTTGTTAGTAGTTTAGTTGAGTTTTATTTTTGCTTTTTTAAGAAATTTATTTTATTAGAATTTATTAGAAAGTTATATTTTATTAAGCAAGGGTGCATGAAAAAGAAAAAAAAAATGGAAAAAACTGACGCTGTTTCAAATACTGATATTTTAAAATTATTATTATTTTATTAATTTAAAATCCTGAAAAATATCATGGTTTCCACAAACATATTATGCAGCACAATTATTTTCAGTATTGATAAGAATTGTTTTTTGTGCAGCATATTAGACTGATTTCTGGAGGATCATGAACGCTGGAGACTCCCATCCAATACAATAAATTATTTTTTAAAATAGAGAATTATTTGAAATTGTGTGTGTATAATTATTTTAAAAAAATAATTATTTAATTTTTTTTTTTTATATATTACTGTATTTTGATAAAACAAATGCAGCCAAATTAATCATGAACATTAAATATTACTCTCCCCAGGCCTCTGTATTTGAAATGTATTAATTTTGAAAGTCATTTAAAATATATATATATATATATATATATATTTGTAAATATAAATATATTTACATTTATTTTTCTTTAAATTACATAAATTCCTGTTTCTTTTTTTTATTTATATATATATATATTTTTTTTTATTAATTCCCCAGAAAAGACTGTTTAAAATTTATTTAAAATTCTTATTTTTTACTCCAGCATTTTTGTTGACATCTCATTTTAAAGTTTTATGTTCATGGAGATTATGTAGTTGACTGATGCTTATTTATCCTTCTCAGATGCTTCAACATTGCTGCTGCAGTAAAGAGATGCTGGATTTGTCCAAACTCCTCACCTTGCGAGCTCGTCTCAGCTGCTCCGAAAACATGGACAGACTCACCTTTGACCTTTCTTGGGCGGCTGTGACTTTGGCTGGTACACTAGATGCTGTCCCTGTCCGAGCAGTGCCCATCATCCCAACCGCACTGGCCAGGAACCTCAGCAGCCCTGCGGGTGTGACCCAAAACAGCAGGAAACGAGGGTAAGGAAGCACTTCTGTTTCCTTTTTATGGCCATGTTTTGCTGTTGTTTTAAAATGTGACCTGTTTTGTCTCAGGTTTCTTACCATGGATCAGACCAGGAAACTTCTCCTTATACTTGAATCTGATCCCAAGGCTTACACTCTTCCGCTAGTAGGAATGTAAGTACTTTCATTGTTTAGAAATGGTGACTTTCTTACAGCTTTATTCAAGCTGTTGGCAGGTATTATAATTTAGCCTATTAATTACATGCTTGGAGTCCTGCAAGATGTTCAGAGGAGGTGTGTAACAGTTGTTCTCCTGTGGCAGATGGTTGAGTGGTGTTACACACATCCATAATCCCCTTGTGTGGGCGTGGTGTCTGAGGTACCTGCACAGCTCCGCCCTCCAGGACAAGTGAGTGTCCCATCCATCTGCTGTTTTGCCAGTTATTTACCTTCAAAATGTAAAGACAAAGTTAAATTAAAATGTCTGTATTTTTGTAAGTTATTCTGATTAAAAATGTTTTTGTAATCTTTCATTGAATTATAATAATTTTATAAAAATAAACATCTGATACAAAATGTAAGATATTTAATATTTTTTACATGAAAAATATTAACCAAATATGTTACTTTTCATGTTAACCTGTATATGCTAAGAAATATGGAAAACATAAAAGCAGCAAAAACGGTAAATTAGCACAAATGAGCATATGACTATCCAACATTTAGTAACGACTATGAAGTATTGATCAATTTCATCCACTATAATGAACAACAATAGTGTGTCACTGAGAGGTTAAGCATTTACAAAGCTTTTTTTTTTGTTCCCCTCATCTATCAAATTGTGTGTCATTCACCTATTTGTGTACAAATGCTATTTTTCTTTATTACTTGCAATTAGCCATTTAAAAAAACAATTGCTCTGAATGCAATAAATAAATAATTAAAAAGATATTGCTTCCATAAATAACATTAAACCTTACATATTAAGGTTTCAGGACAACTGGGAAATGCTTTCTCTTGTTTTGTTGAAAAATAAATAAATGCTGTCCCTTTGAACTATATATTCATCAAATCCTGAAAAACGTATTAGCGCAAAGACATAAAGCTTCATGCTTTCAGCACTGATAATAAAGTGTTTCTTGAGCACCAAATCAGCATATTAGAATCATGATGTGACAATGAAGACTGGAGAAACGTTGCTGAAAATTCAGCTTTGCATCACAGAAATAAATTACTTTTTAATCAAATTCTGATCCTATTATCGGCACTGATAGTTGATTCCCAAAACTATCAGTTATCTGCTAATATCATCACAGATAGTTTTTCTGGGTTGCATCCACTGCTAGAGTGGCGAGAACGGACTTTTTCTCGAAAATTAAAAAACGAAAATTACTGAAAACACGTGCATTTGTTTTGATCCTGCGCGAGCTGCACAGAGCAGTATGTCAGTATATGAGCAGTATGTTTGCCGACAAAGCTCAGAGGACGCTAACATTAGCAGTACCTCAAGTGGTTAAATTGTGGCAAAAATAGACGCAAGTCCGAGTCAAGTGTTTAATGTCATGATTGTTATTATAAATTAGACCTGAGCTTGAGTGCTATTTGTCAGAGCCTGTCATTGAAAAAAGTGACTTGCCTCTAAAAATAAAACATGATTCCTTTAGACAGAATTATTATTTCTATACATTTTCCACTGATTTATGCGATCTGTTAAGCAATAACTAATCATCTTTGTATGAGTGAATGGTGAAGCCAGAAATGTGGGTTTTGTTTACTACACACATAGTGCAGCGCGCACCGTTCGCAGTGATTCAGCGTCTGCAGCTAACTAACAAAGAACATAAATACATGAACTACATGTTCAGTTTTTTTAAAACTAGTGTCACACAGAACTGTAAAGCTATATGCGGCAACCCGCCAAAATAAAAGTTTGGTTTACTAGGCTACTACTAAAATTATTAAAACGATACAAAAAATATAAGTAATGATCAAACAACATTTCTTCCATGTTTTAATTTTAATAGTAAATCCCCTTTTATGTGCTAAAAGAAAGTTTGATTTTCAATCATTTAAAGATATTTTATGCTTTCATTTGATGACTACAGTTATGTATACACAACCCAGAATTTCTGAGGGAAAAGAAAACATCATGTGTGCACATGATCAGGATGGTACCACCTCCACCTCCTTTTTTTGTTGTTTTTTGTAAAGTACTATTTTACATGGAGTGCTATTTTTTTATTTCTTTTTTTTTATCCAGTATCAATTTTAAAAACTATCGGTTACTTTATCGGTTATCTGCAAATGTGGTCCAACCTAGCTATCTGTATTAGTAAAATTCAATATCGGTCAACCTCTAGCTCTGTCTAGCGATCTTTTAACATGTTTGTATTAAAGTAAATCTGGTATTTTCCTTGTGTTGCTAGAATCTTTGAAATCTCAGTAATATAATATTATAATTCAAATAAAATTCCTGGTTTTAATTTTCCAGAGTGATGTCGGAGGGAGGCGCTTTCCTGGTGCTTCTGTATTCCCTGACTCACCGGGATCCTGAGTTCTACCAGTGTAAGCCCTGTGTCGGACATCAACATATGAGCTTTCAGCTGCTCACCAGCACAGAGTCATTCACGCTTTACAAGGTTAGTCTGTCTATGGCTTTGCCCTCAACTAATTAAATTTGAATAGACCCACGTCTAGAAGAAACTTTTTTTTGTGTGTGTGTCTTTATGAATGAAATTGTAAATCTTATTGAATTAATTCTTAACTTAGCAATGTTTTTGTTGTGTTAAATCGGATATTTCAGTATATTTCTAGAGCAATTGTGTTTTTACATTTGATGTGAGCCGAGAGTTGTTGCTTAGCTAGCATACTGTACTAAATAGTTTTTAGGGTTGCTTTTCATTTAAAAGTTTTTAATTATACTACCTAATGAATTTCTAATCTAGAATGTAGAGCCTTCAGAAGGACGGCCTTTACAATTTGAGCTCAGTGCTGAGAACCAAAATCAGGAAACTGTGCTGTTTGAGGAAGTTCTCTCCCAGACCGTGTTAAGAGGGTACATTGTTTTTATTTCTCTAAAAGCATGACACAAATGTTAACATTTATGTTTTTGTTCTATTTTGTTGACGTTCTATTAGCTGTGTCTGATAGAATGCAATAGTAACCTAAGCAAGAGGAAATATAACACACTATGTCCTATTTGTCCCTTGTAGGACAACACTTGCAGCCTCCTCAGCTGCTCCGCAGAATAAACTATCTATCAGCGATCATGATTCGGGTGTAGAAGATGAAGACCTCTCTCCTCGGCCGTCCCCAAACCCTCATCCTGTCAGTCAGCAGGTTTGTTAACCTTGCACCCTTAATGTGGATCTTCATTTCTTGTTCGAAAGCTTCATACCCATTAACATCCATTTCAAATTTTTTTTTTTCTTCAGACTAGACGTGTTCATCCTTCAGTACCAGAACTTTCTATGGTATTAGATGGCAGCTTTTTGGATGGAAGTGTGGCTAATAAACAAAACTCGACTCCTGTCTCTCAGGGACTTTCGAATGTCCAGCGGAGAAGCACTAGCCCTGCCCACCAGGGACTTTCAGTGTTAAGACCTCCAGAACAGGGTAGCATCCCTGGACCTCCTCCAATCCGAAGACCTCTAACTCCCATCCTCTCTCAGCCAAAAATCAAACTACATCCTAATCTGGGACAACAGACAACACAACCTAATGTGAATCGTAAATCACTGCCCTCAATGAGAAGATCAAGAGAAGGCTCTTCAGCATCATCTGCATCATCATCTTCATCGTCTTCCTCAACAAAGAATGCTGTTTCACCCAATGGCTCTTTTCATCAACAAAGGCAGCGTTCTTCCCAAGGTTTCCCGACCAAACCCCAGCCGATTTCTTCCGGACCCCTAACATCAGCTCACAACGGTGCCAGAAAGAGTTCAGCAGTGCCTAGCCAGACACCCATTCATTTTCCGTCCCAACACAGGCTCTTCCATAGCACCCCAGCGACCAACCCTTGCAGCTGCTGCATCAACCAACCCAATCACATCCCCAACACCTGGCAAGGAACAACGGCATATCCCATTGCGGCGCACAATCCTTGTGGTATTCATTGCACTCCTGAGATTGTCCCACCTGGGGATCACTGCCTTTCGCCATCTCGGCAGTCTTTGGGTTGTCGCATATCTCCAACTAAAAGTCCTGTTTGCCATCCCGCGGTTCCAGTTCACTACTCTCCACTACCTGGTCCATATGTCCCCACAGTCAACCCCAACAAAGGGTCTGTTGATCAAGTCCCACCCTGTCAAGCCCAGTGCTGCCAAGTCCAGTCTAGCCAGGTAGCATGCTTGGACACACCCATGGGTCTTCTGCCTGCTGATGCCTACAGGATGCTTATGGATCAAGAGCGTCAGTTGAAGCTACTTCAACTTCAGGTTTGTTTTAATAAGCCAAATGTTTTATTGTTGACCTGTCATTGCATGTTGTTAACGGAGTCTCCTCAACAGATTCAGAAACTTCTTGAGTCTCAGAGCACAACACCTCAGATATTGTCTGCAGAACTTGATACTCAGCAGGAAAGAGTCAATCAGACGCCCACATCTCCACCGAAACGAACAAGTGTCAGTGTTGCTGTAGGAACAGGTGCTTTGATGGAAGGTTTCATTTTCTTGAATTTGTTTCAGATTCCTTTCAATGCCATGACATGTACGTTATGGTTTTTTTTTTTTTAAGGGGCTAGCTTGTTTTGGAACACCACTCAAGAGACTTCCACACACGAGGCCCCAAGTCTGGATTGGCAAACTGAGATGGAGCCAAAGTCTGGAAGTCAAAATGACAGTATAGTCACTTCCAGACTGGGATCCGAAAATGCATGTCGTTACACAGAAGATCAGAGCACAGGATCTCCTTTACATCCGACATCTCCAAAACCCAAGTAAAGAACCCTGTGGTGATCCATAATGAACCTATAATAAAACATTTTTTTGAGATTGTTCATATCTGATTTCAAAAAGTGTTGTTTTCCATGCAGTGTTTGACGTATTTATTTTATTTGTCTTTGGCAGTGTGTCTTCTGGTTTTGGCGCCCATATGTTTCAGAGTCCAGTGTTGGGAGAGAGTGCTAGCATGTATTATAACTCTCAGTCACAGAGTAACGATCTGTCTGAAAACCAAGAAATGGACCCAAGATTTTACAAAGAACTATTGGTATGACCCAAGTTTTATCATTTTCACATATATTGACGCGTTATGAATCTTCAGACCTTTATGACTCAATTTCTACTGTAGGGTCAGGTGCAAAGTCGTTTGCATGACTCCGCAATCGTGGATGAAAAGGAAAAGGTAGAACAAGACCAACAGAGTGACCCAAACAGACAAAGTCTGTCCCCTCTGAGCCATCAATCAAAAAAATCACCAACAGCTTCCATATCGCAAACTCAAAAATCGAAGCACAGATCCAGTCCACCAGATCAGGACCGTGTCTTGAGCGCAACATTAAGACAGCTCCAACAGTTTGGGGTGAACATGGACTTAGATTCTGAGCAGGGAAAGGCGACACGTGCAACTGTGGAAAGTGCCAGGTAAAGATATAATCAGTGACTAATCGTTTTAACAAAGCTTTGATTTAAAGTCTTATCTAACATCATTTTTCTCTTCAGTACCCTGGCCTGCATTAACCCAGAGGCAGTGATACCAAGACTTGCTCTTTCTGAACCAGTGGGGACCAGTATTTGGGGACCAAGCGGCAGTGTGGACCTCAGCCTTGAGGCCAATGCCATTGCACTTAAGTACTTAAGCGATTCGCAACTGTCAAGACTCTCACTGGGCGGTCAATCCTACAGCCCCTGTCCAGACCCTAGCGAGATTATCCTGAGAAGACCAGCTGTGGAAAAAAGCAGCGTTGGACTCAGTATACTGTCCCCCAGCAATATGTCTCTAGCTACCTGTAAATACATGAAGAAATACGGACTGATTGAAGGAGAAAACAGCAGTGAGGAAGAGCAAGAGGATGCCGTCCTGGTAGACTCAGCTCTCGGGTGTTCGGTACAGAACAAAACGTCCAAGAACGTGAGCTTTAGGCATGACCGTGAAGACCAAGGCGGTACCGTTTTCAAAAACATTACAAACAATCCAGTCGCCAATCTCCACATATCTCCCATTGACTCTCAGGAGCAGTTAATCCAGAACTTGCGGCCCAAGATGCAGCTGCTTATGCCTGGCAGGGCAAACCCAGAGAAGGAGAACGATGCAAAGAAAGGTCTGACTCAGCGTAGGTCTTCGCTAACTGAAAACCAGAGGACGCAGGAAGTCACGGAGGCAGAGGGGTCAGTGGGAAATTTCCTGGATTTGAGTAGGTTACGCCAGCTCCCCAAGCTCTTCTAAAATGCATCATGGGGGTTTTCCAAACAGATCACTTTGACACAAAGACTTGCTAAGAAATGTTTTGTTTTAAACCAATTCTCAAAGATTTGTCTTCCATTTTTTTATGTGGTATAACATGATTTTATTTTTAAAAGTGTACAGACTTTTTTTTTTTTTTTTTAAGTGAAAGCCGTTAAGTATGTTTTATTGTCTGTAATGTTATTTCCTTTCACGTGGAAGCTTACTTGATGACTCCTTATGTGTCATGTACAGTGCCTTGTATGAAGTGACTCACTTAAGGCAGTATTGTTTTCATGTTACTAATTTTAACTCTCAATTTTGACTTCCGGCATTACTTGATTTTTACCTAGAGTTGCCGCAAACCATTTCAGAGGGAGACCTACTACTTGAGTTTTCATACTTTTATATGTTTTTAAATTACTTCATGTACATGTACGTGTTGCATAATTAAATTACGTATTCTTTTATATGATTTCATTTTGCAAGTTTTATCACTTTCCATTGTGCTTCTCATATGAATATCTTCTGTGTCAACTAATTAGTAGGTAAATGTTTAACTTGCCAAACACACCTGCAAAAAAATTATTTGGTGTCAAAACTGCATAAGATTTACATATAAGGGCCAGAACTGAGGTAAGTTCTTTTGAGCCTAACCTCCCAGAACACCCTAGCAACTGCATGCCAATGCATTAAACATGTGGATTGCCTTAGCAACTGTATAGGAACGTGGTGGATTCACGGTCTGTCTTTAAAATAAACAACAGACCTTTTCCTCAAAGCTTATGGTTGTGAAAGTAGACAAAAGCTCAGACACCACATCTTGAGTTTCTCCTCAGCCTTTACCAAACAAAGAGATTTATAACGAAACATGCTACGCTTTTTTTGTGTATGTTTAAATAGCATTTTGGACATCAAATATGCTTTCTGGTTGAGTTTTGAGGCTCTTTACTCCATGGAGGATACGATCTTGATGGTCTGGGTTGATCTCCGGTTGCGCAATCCTGGACTTCTCTCGCTTGAGCATTGAGACTCAGGCAGTCAGTCCAAAGAAACTTTCATTACAGCAGCAGGCGAAATTCGCCCTTCTTCTGTGAAGATTGAGCTGAACCAAATATTGTGAGTGCATGTTGTACTGCTTATATTATGTAGATTTACTTTCCTTTTTATGTTTCGTTTCTTTTATATATTTATATATAACGTTATGTGTCTGTGTATTCACCGTATATAAAGGCTAAAACAATACGTAGAGTATATAGCTTAGGAATACAGCAGAATAGTTTGAATCACCTTTAAAACGCTTAAAATCGATATTTCTGCAGTAATTATTTTTTTAAATGTGCGTAACTCGAATGAAACGCCTAAAACTAGTAAATTAGAAATTAGCGTTGTAAGCGTTACCTAAGATGCATCAGCTACCGGCGTAGCATAGATGCTAACGCTCACGAGCACATTAATCAGTATGAATATATATATATATATATATATATATATATATATATATATATATATATTATCGGTTAGTGTTAGGTTTGTGAGTTTTTAAAGCGTTTCAGTTAGCGAAATACTACAACCACCAAGGGATTCGCGATACAAGCGTTTTAACTTAACAAATGACGTTTAGCCGAAGGCTAACGTTACAAGCTTTGTTTTGTTAGCACAGCAGCTAGCTGTTTAATATTCAAATTTTAAATCGGATGAAACCGTCCAAATGCACATTTATAGCTTACAATTTTAAGGGGTTATAATGTTTATATGTAGAAAACATCCAGTGGTGCTACGTGAATATTAGTAACGTACGTTAATTATTATTTTTATATATATATGTTTTTGTCTATAAATGGTTATTGGTTAACCTGCTAGCCGACTAGCATAACAGTTTGACAATCCGAGCTTTTAAACACATGTTTCTTCATCATCGTGTGTCATTTCACTAGTTAAATGAGGAAGTATAAAATATCTAAATATAGAGAGTTTAAAGCGAGTGTTTTATTATATTACAGCTACATCCAGCTCAAGTCATAGGGCTTTGTCTCTGTCTTTCCTGTTCCGATGGGCTTGATGTTATGCAAACATTTAACGAAGAAACCAGTTTATCTCAAAAAATCTTTGTCAACGAGTTTCATACAGATTCACTTGAAAATTATGCATCTGGCTGGCTTCATTTGGTTGCTAAATCCGACAAGAATGTAACGATGCACACGTGCTTATTGTCTATGGCAAGCCGTGTTAACATTTAATCTACAAACCGCGCTAGTATTTATTTTCATGTTATCTTTTCCATTAAGTACTAGTGCTTATTCTTTAGCTACTAGTGCTTATTCTTTAAGTAATAGTCCTTATTCTTTTTTTAAGTTTCTAGTACTTGGTCAATAGTGACTAGTAGCTATTATATTCTTGTTAGTAACAAATGCAAATATTTTGCCATTGACTTCAATTTGGAGATATCTTAATTCAAACGGTTCATTACATAAATATGAGTACCTCTCAATCATCCAATCAGAGTCGACAAGGCAATACAATACATTAATATGCTGAATTAATTTGATTAAACAGGACTAACCGCCTTTATATGTTAGTCAATCTTGCTAATTGTATACTTTATCAGTATATTATATTAACAATAAACAGAATGAGGCAGAAACATGCCATTTTATTATAAAGGCTGTCAATTGGCATTGGAAAAATGCCAGAGATGGCTTCAAGAGATTTCACAGATAAACCCATACATTGTCGCAATCATTGTTATTTTTGCTAAAAATAACAAAAATAATTTATAACTCTGAGGTTTACATTTGCAAATCCTTACATTTTTCTCCAGTGTAGAGAAGTGTATTTTTTATTTTATGTTATTTAATTTTTTTGCTTTTGTCTAGCAGCTATATTTATTCTTAAATACTCAGTTTTGCATGTTATAGTGAACTAGTGATTGGCTTTTCCTGATTAACTTTTAATAGACTGCATTAGAATTAGGGATTTCAGTTATTTTATTTTTCCTAACCGACCGACCATTGTTAACCCATTATTAACCAACAAGATTGTTAAATTATAATTAAAAATGTACCGGCTGTGACACATTAAAAACACCTAAATTCATTCTCAGGGATTAATTTTATAAAAGCAAAAAGCAGCATAAAGATCAGAACGTGAGGATTCACACGAATGGTCACATCACATGCAGAGCTTGTGAAAACAGAGAAAACCATAATAAAGCTATATATAAAAGAAATGCATGGGCCCAAATATATATTTGACTAAATAATGAATGTACTAAATGAAAGAAAAAAAAAAGTAGGTTAGCAACCTATATGCAAAATTTCAGTTCATTTCTATCATGGGCTCTTCAGAAAAAGGCATCCAATTGTTTCATTTGATTTAAAAAAAAAAGCACAACTATTTTTATTGTGATTGTACACAAATAATGCTACTTTAATGTTAGACTCAATATGATCATATCTCAGATGTTTTGATATTGGAAAGATGAGGTGGAGCTGCTTCAGAACAGAGAGAGTGACAAGCAGTAGCTAGTCCCTTTATTTGTTGATGATGGTTTATGTATTTTCAGGTATAGTAGTTAGTTTGAAATAAAAATTTAACCGTGGAAATTAAGTCCCACGTTATAATTTTTTTTTTTTTTTCACATACATTTTTCTTTATAAAATTATTCTCTGAAATCTTGGTGATCATAGTAGTAGCCTATTATTTGTTTGTCAGAATTTATCATTATAATTAACTTAACATGGATTCCATCACCATAGTCCCTAAACATAAAAAAATATATCCCATGTAAATGCAGGAAATGGGATTCAAATCAAATCCCCCACTTCTCAAACCATAGTTACACCCCTGTGTGTGTTGGGTTTTTTTTTTTTTTTTTTTTTTTGGGAGTATTTATGATTACATACTTTTTTCCGAACAAATAAAATGTTTGTCTAAAAACTGCAAGGTTTGGATTTTGTGTGCCTTGCAAAGAGCATTAATGTAAAATATTCAGTGTCTGCAGCACAAATGTGCCCAGTGCCCCCAGAATATTAATATAAAAACATTCAATGTCTGTAGCACCAATGCAATATGCAAAAAAAAAACAAGGTAATGTGCAAACCTGATATGATATTTACTGTTTTTACTGGATGAAAAAGAGAAAAAAAATAGATATAAAATGCTCGATGACCAACAAGCACATTAGGCTTTTTTTGTAAGACAAATCTTTTTTTTTTTTTTGTGTACAAATGAATGTTAAGAAAATTTCATCCATCTCTTTGTTTCTGTTTCCTGTCTAATCTCTTTCCTATAGCCTATGTTGCTGGTTCATTAATATTCAACATACGATTAGCAAAGTGGGCAGAAATGTGAATTGAAAAAGTACTAGTATCCATTAAGTTCAGGATATCTCTGGTCTAAAAAGTTACTAGTAACTAAAAAATAAGAACTAGTTCTATTTTGTCTTAACAAGGAGAGTATAATTAAGTACTAATCACTATTGGAAGTACTAGTATCTAATGAATAAGGACTAGTAACTTTAGAATAAGCATGAATGAATAGAATAGAATAGCACTAGTACTTAATGGAAAAGATACTAGTATCTAAAAAAATAAGTACTAGTAACATGGAAATGGATTCTAGTGCGGTTTATAGATTAAATGTTAAAACAGCTTGCCATATATTGTCTTTCCTTGGAACATAATAAATAGGATGTGGTTTATATTTTGTTAGATCACATTGAGTTGTGTAATTAAACGCTAGATAATTAAGAGATGCTTAAAATCTCTGTTAACCTGCTTTAGGGGGTTTCCAATAGGCAAAGGGCAAGAGATAAGTCTCGGCATGCTTTGAACAGAGGTAATTTTTTCCATGACTGCACTGGCATCTGAAAATATTCCTCTTTTTGAATCTCAAAAGTGAATGTCAGTCATGTAAAATGACCTTTATGGTACACATTAAACACAGTTGCCTTTAAATTAGTCGCATGCAGTTGACAAACAAGGTCTCCAAGTCATGATTACACTGCATTAATTCTTTGTATGGAGATGCTTGAAAATACACATTGATATATTATGCTTCCTGGTGTGTATATAATTCATTTTAAATTATTTTTGATAATTATTTATTTTATTTTAATATTTTCAAATATATTTTATAAAATATTTTATGAATGTTACATTTTATATTCATTTTAACTATTTAAAAAAATCCTAAATTACTTTAAATATTTTTTTTTATCTAAAATATTTGTATAGAGGGAGTTCTATATATAGTTATCCCACACCACAGAGCTTCTCCTTTTGTCGAACACCCACCAAACTTAGTTATAGTTGCTGAGAAATCCTGTTATTAATGAAACAATTTATGACATAGAAAGAAAACGTGGGTGTGCCTGTGTAAAACGGTGCTTTTGATGGCTGCCACAAGAGGAAGTACCTTAGTTGCATGGGTGGCTGCTGAAGATAACAGCATGTATTTGAATGTTACACATGCACTCGTTAGGTAAGACAATGCATTTATATATCTATCTATCTATCTATATATATATATAATTATAAAATGTATTATAATATATTTTTAATTGTTAAAATATGTATTATTCATTAAAATATTTGTATTTTTAGTAAAATTGTTTTAGGGTGCAAATCTCACACCTTCACAGGACTTTAAAATTAAGCCATTAATTAAAATAGCATTCTTGATGCGCCGACCTGGTTGAAATCAGAATAGGTCTCAGTGTTGATTTTTAAGAAAGGAAACAGGTGTTCGATTACGTGACTAGTATCCTATGATTTTATTTTCTGCTTCCCTTTGTCACAGAAGCATGAGTGTGCAACTCCTGTCCATGTGACGGAAACCGCTATTTGTTATGGCTCATGTTTCTGTTCCCTGTAGGGTAGAATTCCTGGCTTCCTGCTCCTCAAAACACGTTGATTTTGTTTGTCAGATGAGTTGATTGAGTTTAAATGCTTCCTTCTTATGATTCCCGCTGGAGCAGTTGAAGGAATTGCACTTTAGTCGTGATTAGTCATTTGAAATCCCCTCGTTTTTGTGTTGTGGAGGTGTTGGTTTGGTTATGTAATGGTCATTTCGGGCTGTTGTGAGGTACGGTACGCAGACTAGGCTGTAATAAATGATGAGTCAGGTTATTGCTGCTGTTCTGGACTTCCCGGCCAAGACTGCATGTTTCACAGAGCTCCTGTTGTTCAGCTGGAGAGGCGTTGTTAGGCTGAAACCAAAAGGTTTAATGTTAGCCAACATATCCTGCTTGGTCGGTATTTTTGATAACCAAAATAAGCCTACTGTACTCGGGTCAGTGATATGAATGCCTAAAATGACGAAAATGGAAAGAAAAGAATGAGTCATGTGTTATTATTCACTGGTGTTGTGTTCACGTGGTGTTCATGTTTCAGAATGATTTGTTTAAAGAATATCAAACTATGAATGTAGCCAAGGGGGGAATTATTATTATTTTTTAGGAAAATTATAGTTTTCAAACTTATTTGTCTTTAAGCATTAAGTTATTCAAAGTTTTTCAAGCTTTTAATATCATAGTCTAAACGGTTTAAATGTTTGTATTATTAATACATTTTCATTATACGTTTGGTTTCATTACATCAATTTATATAAAAAATTATTTTTATTAGGCTGGTTTTATTTGTAGTTTGACCTTTTGCATTATATGTTTGTGTGTCTGTGTGTATTTATTTTTATATATATATATATATATTCTTTTTTTTTAACTCTTATCTCTCATTGGTTTTTTTTCTCAGTGTTTTTTTCTTGGTTTTTCATTTTAGTTTATTTATTTAGACTTTAAATAGCTGCATTTTCATGTTTAATGAAAGGCGGTTTACCAAATTTGAAACCTTTTTGGTTATTCTGTATGCATGAATTTATTTAAGTCTAAGTCATGGGAGAGTATTATGAACATAATAGTGTGAACGTAATTATAAAAACAGTTAAAGTTTCATAAATGAGGCTCAATTTCAGTATTAAAAATGCTTTTTAATGTTTCATTTGAATAAAGCAATAAGCCAATACACAATTGAGACAGAAAGTGATCATTTGTCGTGTCGGTATTTAGTGTGAAAATCTTGATATGAGTGCTCATTTCTGTTTTGTATTTTTTCTTTCAGGTTATGTTTTTCACACTATGTGCTGAACACCCACAATGTCAGGAAATATTTAAGAACCGTGATCTTTGGAAGAGCTTTATCGGTTCCAGTGGAACTTTAAGGACTTACTGTCATATTGTTTTACGCAAAACGCACCTAGACACCAATGCAGCAATAAGAGAAGATCTTGGGGACCGGTGCATCACAGACCGAGCTTCGCTACAATGCCCGTGCAAGCCCCGCAATGGACCGAGTTTCTGCTGTGTCCCATCTGCACGCAAACCTTCGAGGAGAGCCACCGCAAGCCCATCAGCCTGGGCTGCGGCCACACTGTGTGCAAAATGTGCCTGAACAAACTGCACCGCAAGGCCTGCCCGTTCGACCAGACCACCATCAGCACGGACATCGAGCAGCTGCCCGTCAACACAGCGCTGTTGCAGCTCGTCAGCGGACAGGTGAGTCTAAATGTGTCACATTTGCAACGTTTTGTAGCAAATAAGATCTTTTGTCAGTAGACTAGCTAGATATATGAAGATTAATCACTAACCAAGCACATTTATCTATCCAATGAATTCACATTCAACAAAAGTTCTTGAAAGTTGCCTAAACTCCAAATTAACTTTATTTTGGATGAATTTTTCTGTTGAAAATGATGTCTATTTTGCTTTAAGTGGTAGAGAAGCACATATACCACTTTTTCTAGAATGAGTCTGATACCAATATTTTATTTTACTAACTTACTTAGTTACTTTCCAATAACTATATTTTTAAGCATTTTAAATAAAAAAAGGGTATATAAACAAAAATATATAAATCATGTTAACTGGATATTCTTAGGACTTATTTTTAATGGAATTTGTCAAATTTTAAATGAATGAATCAAAATAGGTCATTACACTTAAACTGAATACTGAATATGGATTAGTATGTGTAAATATTAAGCCACAACAAACAATTTAAATATGAATCCTGCATGGTCTGCGTGTCTCTTTATGAATGAATGACGCGCGGTTTCGTTTACTACAAACATACTGAAGCGAACATAACACTCAGTGATTTCAGCCTGTGGCCTCAATATATGAGTACATGAATATCATCTCAAAACTGCTTTGAGAGTCACTTCATAAGCTTTTTTACCCTTTATCACAGAACACAGGAATTTAAAGGTATTCACGGCAACCCCTCAAAATAAAAGTTTGGTTTAACTTGAATACATCGTGCCAGAAATATATTACTGTTGTTCAGTAGAATCTACTAGTAGTACTTTATTACAGTACTACCCAAAGTGTCAATACTTTATTGTTTAAAGAATATTCACAAAAGATTTCTTCCATATTTTAATGTTTATAGTAAATCGCTTTGGTTTGCCAAAAATACAGTTTGTTTAATTTTAAATAATTAAAAGATCATTTGAAATGAATGAAAGAATATACCTTCATTTGATAACCAGAAACATTTCTGAGGGGGGAAAAAAGCATTTCCAAAGCTATTTTAAGAATAAACTTGACAAAATTAGTTTTTTTTTTTTTATGCATTCAAATGATTAGACATGCTAAAATACCGAATGTGTTAACAAGAAAATGTATGATGAGAACCGTTTCATAGCCCCTAAGCATATCGTTTTTGTTAAATGTTTAATCAGTTGATGTGAAATTGTATATGTTTCATGATTTGAATCAATTAGACATGCTTTGTGATTGCAAACAATTTAACCATTAAAAAGGGGTTAAGAAATAATGAAATGGGGAAAAAAAGGAATTGGGTTTGTTTTTTCTTCTGTGTCAGTCTTCAATGTGTGTTCACGACAGTATGCATGATGCAGGAGTCAAGGTTATGATGTACAAGCTGGATGCTCCGTGCCTTATTTGCCTTATTTTCATCTTTGGGTGAACCAATCCTTTAATGCTATTTTAGTTTTCTTTAACAAAAACGAAAATATATCTGCTTGCGTTGCATAAATTGATCAATTAAAAATAAGCACTGCGTACTTGACCTGGGGCTGATTTGATTTGGGCCGAATGTCAAAATCTGCACAGAATCTCATGCAAAAGTCACTTTCATTTAGAGTAAACGTTAGCGTACCTTAAAGCACCGCGGCCCAGTGCACATTGGTTCATGTTGTGCCAAACATGTTTCTTTATATTGACTTTGTTTACCTTGTATGGATGAAGCTGCGGCCTCCACCCTAGCCTCAATCTAAGTGAGGATGAGGAAGTAAAACTACAGTGGTTCCTTGTCACTCAAACAATGCACTCTTTTCCAAATGACCTTGATAACAATCGGAACGTGAGGCAAACAGCCAAAAAAAACAAAAAACCCATACCGCAGCGATTGTGCAGACAACACGGCATTTGTACTTTATGTGTTTATTACGGTGTTTACTGCATCCACTTGTTTCTAAATTAGCAGAACGTGTCCAGTACAGCATAGAGAGGTGGAGCTCGGAGCGTCAGGTTTCTGGAGATCAGCTTGCGATCGTTCCAGTCTGGTTGGATTTCAGGCGTAATGTGACATATGACAGGAGGCCGTAAAAAAACACATTGACCAGCCAATAGAGAACCAGGAAGCTAAATCAACATCTGACAGTCTTTCCCAGCGTTGTCTGTAAAAACCTTTTTAACCATTATATGACTGTCGCAACTACGTAACTATTGCATAATCATCTAGTTACGAATATTTTAGATGACCGCAGTCACGATACACTTCTTTTGGGTGCTGCTTTTTTTAAATAAGGGAATTAATGTAATAGAAAAATGCCACGGTTGCAAAATTGCATATAAATCTGCAGGTTTTCATAAGAGAAGATGAGACGTGTTTAAAAGATGTCAGCTACGTGCAGAAAATCAAATGACTTATTCATGCATAAATTTAGACCTTTGAAAACCAAAACAGGAATTAGTACGAAATATGTAAAATATTTTATTATATATAAACATATTTATCATAATTATCATGAAACTGTCCTAAAATTGGATCATACTTCAGTGTCACATGATCCTTCAGAAATCATTTGAATATGCTGATTTGCGTCTCAAGAAACATTTATTATCAATGTTAAAACAGTTGTGCTGCTGAATATTTTTGTGATGCATGTGAAACAAATCTTGAACACAAGTGTCTTGCACTTTCTTGCTTATTCAATTGAATGCATTCTTGCTGAATAAAGATATACATTTAAAAAAAAAAAGACCAACACTGCATATTTACACAGTAATAGTCATATATAATTATTCTTTCTACCACATTAACGTGTTAGACCTAAAACATGGCTGTGCTTAAAAAAGCAGTTATTTGTTTGAGTGTGAATCATCCAAGCCTCACAGTTATGAAAGCTCAAACGACGGGCCCCTTTTATGATAAATCACATGTTGTTGTGAGAGTCTGTGGGTGTGAACTTGCTGTACACGTAGAGGAATGCTGACAGCCCCATCACACGGTGACCTAACATGTAAAGAATGCCATCAAAGCCCTGCAGATGAGAACTATCTCTGGTATGGTAACAGACCAATGTTGTGTTTTCTCCTGCAGGTATCCAAACCTCCCCCCGTCACTTTACTGACAGCTGCAGAGGACGTCAAGCACTATGAGGAGTCTCGCACATGTGTGGAGGACCTGGCCCTCTATCTCAAACCCCTGAGCAACACCAGAGGTTCCTGCTGTTTTACATCACCCTTTGTATTCATTCATTCACAATATGTTAGCGTATGCTTTTTTTGTTGTTGATTTATCACACAGGCCAACACATACATCAAAAATCATAATTGGATTGTGATTGCTCTGCAAAATTGTTTCCCAGTATTTATAATGTTTTATTTATTTATTATTGTGTAGACACTTAACTGTTTAGAAACTCAACAATTTACCATGTTTATCATGCTATGAATATGCTTTATGGACTGCGTTTTCACCACAAAAACAGGAAGTTTACAAAAGTGATCTCTCACACTCTCTCTCTTTCTCTCTCTCTCTATATATATATATGTGTGTGTGTGTGTGTATGCATTTTTTTTTTCGATGCAATTTTTTTCATTAAATTTTCAGTCAAAAATGTTAATTGTTTAAACCTAAGCTAAATGTTTTTTTGTTTTTTTTTCTAATTTTATTTGTCTTTTTTGAATACCAAACAATTCACCACGTTTATCATCCTTAGCATTTTTTATGTTTGTTTCAGTGATTAATCATAAGCATTCAGTCATCATCAAATGCATCAAGATATCGTTGGACTGCAATTAAAAGGAACAAAAATATATATTCATATATATATATTTAAATGTATATATTTATATTCATATTTTTCTTAAATATATACATGCATGGGTGTGTATTTATAACTTATATATACATAACTTAATAAATATACACAGTACACACACATGCATTATATATTCAAACATTTGTATTGAATCTTTTGACAGTGCTATTTTTAATATTTTTATCTTTATATTTATTTATTTTTTTATGTTTTATTTTTATTTATTATTATTATTTATTTTTTTATTTTATTGTGCAGATTCCTAACAGTTCAGTGTTGTTTATTGTCTTTAGCATATGCTCTGTTGTTTGTGTGATTCATCATCCCTCATGATAATCAGCAGTCCATGAAAAGGCTCAGTGAAGGTTTGTGTTTTGTTGGTGTTGATCCGTGCAGGTGCAGGACTGAACGGCGCCACTCAGAGCGTTCTTAGCAGACCCATGCAGAGGAAGCTGGTGACTCTGGTTCACTGCCAGCTGGTGGAGGAGGAGGGCCGCATCCGGGCCATGCGGGCGGCCCGCTCTCTGGGTGAACGTACTGTCACTGAGCTCATCCTCCAGCACCAGAACCCCCAGCAGCTCTCCTCTAACCTGTGGGCCGCCGTCAGAGCCAGAGGCTGCCAGTTTCTCGGCCCTGGTAAGATTTTACCATCATAACATGATAGCAGGCTGATGAAATCATTTGTGGGCACTACCAAAAATTGGTTTTCATCCTACAGCTATGCAGGAAGAAGCGTTGAAGCTGGTCCTGCTCGCTCTGGAAGATGGTTCGGCCCTCTCACGGAAGGTTCTGGTCCTGTTTGTGGTCCAGAGACTCGAACCACGTTTTCCTCAGGCCTCAAAAACGAGCATCGGACACGTGGTGCAGCTCCTCTACAGGGCCTCCTGCTTCAAGGTGCCTTTACTTTTTTACTTTTTTAAACAATGCACTGTGTATATTTATTATGTATATATAAATATACACACATGCATGTATATATTCAAGAAAAATGTTACATCTAAATTAAATTATTTATTATTATTAAATTTAGAATTAATTATTTTATATATATATATATAAATGTACATACATATATGTACAATATATGCTGTGTGTGTCTTTGTGTACATAATAAATATAGTACACACAAACTTTTATTTTGGATGCAGTTAATCATTTGACAGCACTAATGAATATATATATATGTGTGTGTGTAAGTGAAATGCTTTTCTTGTGTAGTATTTTCATTGTAACCTCGATTTTACATGTAATAAATTATTTAATATATACTTTTACATTTTATTTTATATATTATATAATTGTTTAAATGTATTTTTTGTAATGATATTAAATATCAGTTAAAAAATAATGACATTTAATGTCAGCTGACTATTTTTTTTTCTAAAAAATATTTAGAAACATCTCTCTTTTAGATTTTATTTTTTTATTTTTTTATTTATTAAACTATTAGTAATAGATGTTAAAAAAATAAACACGTTGTTTAAATGTATACGTTTCATTTGGATTTTAATATTTTTAGCATTTGTATTTATATTAAACATCAGATTTTGTTTTAACCTCAGGTGACCAAACGTGACGAAGATTCTTCCCTGATGCAACTGAAGGAGGAGTTTCGCACGTATGAGGCTCTTCGAAGGGAACATGACTCTCAGATCGTTCAGATCGCGATGGAGGGAGGTCTGCGTATCGCCCCGGACCAGTGGTCATCTCTTTTGTATGGCGACCAGTCGCACAAATCCCACATGCAGTCCATCATAGACAAGGTATGATGAGGACGTGTATTATGATCAATAAAAATGGCTTTTTGTGGTTCAAAGTGCCTAGGTAATTGCGTCTTACATTTTCCGAACAGTCTGTTGAGGGTATTTTTGTAAGATTTCACTAGGTGGAGCTGTAGTTTTTTTAAGACAGGTCTGCCAAAAAAATTGCATGTCCAAGTATTACATGTTTAAATTGTCTGGTAACACCCCTTCCAGCTTAGAGAACACATTTAGGGTGTAGCGAACATCACATGGTGCATAAAAAAACATGTTGATTTTGTGTGCTGGTATGTGAAGTATGTGTTTATGTGGCTTTGTGTGTTTCAGCTGCAGACTCCAGCATCCTTTGCTCAGAGTGTGCAGGAACTCACCATCGCCCTTCAGAGAACCGGAGACCCAGCCAATCTCAACCGCCTCAGACCCCATCTGGAGCTGCTGGCCGACATCGACCCCAGCCCAGGTCCGTCAGTCTGCTCCGCTCACACAACTGTCAGTATTGCCATTCATAAAAGCATACATGTCTGATTTTTTTGGCTGGTTTTTGTACTAACAGATGCCCCTGCACCCACATGGGAGCAGCTAGCCAAAGGGCTGGAAGCGGTGCGGACCGTCGTTCACGGCCTGGTGGATTTCATCCAGAACCACAGCAAAAAAGGAGGGGATCAGCAGCAGGTCAGTTACCAGACTGCAGATGTAACATTTAATAGTTTTACATTTATTTATTTTGTTTAGTTTTTTTTTAAATTTAGTAGCAGCAGCATATTAATATTTAATAACTATTTATAGTATAACTGATCAAAATCATTAAAATATAATTAAATAAGTCAACAAAAATAGACTTATTATTTTTGACTAGCTTTTATAAAGTAATTAATTCATTTATTGATTTTTATTTTATTTTATTTGTTTATCTATTTACTTACTACTACTTTATATACAGGTCAGGTATATTTAAATATTAATATTTTTACTTAGCTTTTAGTTTTATATTTTTAGTTCAGTTTTAACTTTATCTCACTCTTTTTTTGCGGTTTTATATGCTTGTGTTTTTGTTTTTCATTTAGCTTTTTTATTAGATTTATTTCCAAATCAGGTCATTGAAGTTACTTGCACAGAATAAGCACATTACATATCTCACTTCCTGCCCACAGCCACCTCAGCACAGCAAATACAAGACTTACATGTGTCGGGACATGAAACAAAAAGGCGGCTGTCCTCGCGGAGCAAGTTGCACCTTCGCTCATTCTCAGGAAGAGCTTGAAAAGTATGCAACACTTTTAAGTACCTTAAATGAAGCGTAACAAGCATTAGCATCAGCTTCACCACCTCTTCTCTGATGACAGGTACCGTAAGATGAATAAACGCTTGGGAATGAGGCGACAGCTCAGCCAGTCTCTGACCCAGCTGAATGAGATGGACCTCGGCGGCGGTCTGTTGCCTGACGAGGGCCCACCAATGGAGGGACTCCCACGCAAACACTCCTCCATCACTAACGTCATCCTAGCTTCAGGACCTGATTCCGGCTTGGCCCACCTGGTCTCCCGAGGCTCGGACCCATTATATGACCCAACACACAAACAAGGGAAGATGGACTCTGGGAGCCTCAGTGCACCCGGCTCACCTCCAGACTCGTGAGTGCTTTTGTTTATTGGCGGCTACAAATAAATTTGTATATTAGCACCACATATTCCCAATGAGAATATCCTCTTTTTAAGGAATAAATTTAACGATTTAACATATAAATCATTAAATGAACATGCCAAAAGTCAAAATAGTTTTCATTTCAATAAAACAAGAGTGCAGATTGATTGTGCACTTGTATCTTTTGATTTTTACAGATTGGAATCCATCCCAAAACCAGGGATGCTCATAAATTCCCACTCCAGGGTGTCGGGCGACGGCGCGGTCGGACAGAAGCACATGTCTGTGGTGCCTCGAGTTCCTCACATGTACTCACCTCACCAGTCTGAACGATATTACTCTGACACAAGAGGCCCTCTGCCACCCTCCGCCCAATATGAATCCTCCCAGTACCCTGCAGGTAACAAAACACAATTGTTGGTTTTTTTTGAATGAACACATTATGTTTTGCACTTCTAGATGGATAAAGTTTTAATTTTCCTCTTTTTATCAGGTAATTCTTATCCTCACCACCATGTGCACCCACGCTACACCCGTCACCCCGCTCCGGATCCAGGCATACCACCATATCCTGACTCCTATTCCAGCTCCTACACCTCAGAGCGCCAGTGCGCCAACCTCAGTTCTCATTACGGATACCCTTCACACCATGATGCCCGTCGCCACTCACCCTACCCCCATCCTCAAACCTTCTCCCCTCAGGAGGAACTGGTGCGAAGGAGTCCGGACGTTCCCCCGCCACCCCAAAATGCGCCGTACCTGTCAGAGCCAGACAGCTACAACCACTCCAGTCAGATCAGGAATTACCCGAGGGTAAGATCCATTACCGGCAATATTTCAGCTGTCCTGGTCTCATTTAAGAGCTGAAGAAAACGTAACTTCTGATAATGTGTCCCCAGAATGCCTACACACGACCTCAGCCCTCCCTAGACTACCTGCACCGCCGAAGACAGGAGATCATGGCCCAGCTGGAGGAGAGGAAGGTGGCTTCCCCGTCGCCCTTCGGCTCCTCACACCCGTACGAGCCCAGCTACCCACAGGACATGAGGGGGCAGAGCCATGTAAGCCAGAGGAAGAATATTTCCATAACACTAAACAATACAATACAAAACAAAATGTAGGAGGGCTGCATGTTTAATCAAAATAAAACAATGGTTTAATGTTTCAAAATAAAGAAATTAAGATTGCAATAAATTGTGTAAAAAAAAAAAAGAAAAAAAAATTATTATAATGGTATTATTTGTACTCCAAAATTATATTTTTCTTAAAAAAAAAAAAATTATATATATATATATATATATATATATATATATTTTTTTTTTTGTGTTTTGTGTTTGTATATATC
>JAUCMS010000049.1:5634197-5653221 GCA_032357445.1 Enteromius radiatus
CTTATATAGACAGGTGTGTGGCTTTCCTAATCAAGTCCAATCAGTATAATCAAACACAGCTGGACTCAAATGAAGGTCTAGAACCATCTCAAAGATGATGAGAAGAAATGGACTGCCACTGAGTTAAATATATCACAGCCAAGGGTCTGGATACTTAGGACCATGTGATATTTCAGTTTTTCTTTTTTAATAAATCTACACTGAGAAAAAAAAAGAACTTAAATGATTTTAGCAAATTGCTGCAATATAACAAAGAGTGAAAGATTTAAGGGGGTCTGAATACTTTCTGTATATATAAAATTAAATAAAATTTCGTTACAAAGCAAAAACATAGTAAATTTATTTCACAAAAATTAAGACTACTATTAATACTGAATAAACAGACTATAAGTTAAAACTATTAAATTAAATTAATCTACATAATATTGTTTTGAATTAGGAATAGTTGCCAATGATGGGCCCAACTTGTACATCTCCGATGCCTACCATAAGGCCTTCCTTGAGGTAAAATACATACCATATTGTTAGCAAACTCATACTTTTATGTTTAGCCTAACTGCATAGCAAGATCACAATGGTCTGGTTTTCCAATTTTTCAGGTGAATGAAGAGGGTAGCGAAGCTGCTGCCGCTACAGCGGTAGTTGCTGTCGGACGTTCCTTAAACATCTTCCGGGAGAATTTTGTTGCAGATAAGCCCTTCCTTCTGCTGATTCGTGAGTCGAGCATCAATGCCTTGATCTTCACCGGCCGAGTCGCAAATCCTTGTGGGAGCAGCTAACATGGATTGGATATGGATCCCACACCATGAGGACAGTTATTGACTGTTCTCATTTTAAACAAGGCGGCCTTGTTTCTTCATTATTGCTTAATAATGAATGTCAAATTTGTCATAATATGTATCAGTCCACCAAGCAAGCACAGGAAATGAGCAAATCAAGAGGAACAAAAACGATTTGCAAATGAAAGAAATAAAAGCAATATGTACAGGCACAGAACAAGGATAGAACAGGTTTATTTTTTCATATTAGAAGTTTGGGTTTAGCAGTATCACACAATCTGGGCTTACATAATTATACATTTAAAGAACATAATTAAAAATCCTTCACAGTTACACTTAAAGTGCTTTGTTTCTATTTAGAAGAATGGACTTGACACACTGCCAGTGAGGAAAAAACATAGTGGTTATTGTGAAAATGGCATTCACATTATTAATGCTTAATCTTTCTGATTCCTGTACCATTTTAAATGTGAAAAGTCTCAATTTTTAATGAATTATAAACTGATTAATTTCAAATAAGTAATTATACTTAATCACCTATGAATAAAATTTCTATATATTTTTTTTTGTTTACATTTACTTTTCAATAAATAAACTGCTATTAAAATTAGAGTAACTGATTTCTAACATAATTCTTATATTTTGGAATTTGGGCATGTGGACATTATATTTCAAGGTTATGCAAATTAAAATATTTCTTATGTATGATTTTAAATTAAAGTGATTAACATCTCATAAGACACATGGAAAGAACTTTACAGACCATATTGTTTTTTTGCAAGATAAAACAATATAGCGAGACAAATCGTCAAGGTCGATATTTTGGCTTCTCTTGGTGCAAATTTAGATGCCTGGAAATGTCTTTATGTTTGGCCGTTACAAAAGACAAAGACAACATGCAAATAAACAATTTCTACTGAGGGTCAGTAGAAAAACAATGTCTTGTTTGCTTGTACAAAGACTCTTGAGGTAAGAAAAAAACTTACAACTTTTTTTTTTTTTTTTGACAAATCATCACGTTTGCTTGCTTATTCAGACAGACTAAGTGTTGAAATATATACGTTGGTTATTTGCATTGAAGTGTCCTCTTCTGTAATGTGTGGCTTGTACAAAATATTTGCTCCAGAGTAACAAGACTGAAGAAACTCTGAAGATATGGCTCAGTGTTGTCATTCGGTCTTCTCCAAAAAAAAAAAAACTAAGTAGAGACATGCACTGTATCACTTTTCACAAGCCAGACCATGAAAAACATGAGGTAAATGTAATCGCTGAAACTAATTTGATCACTTCTGTGAATATGTGTAACTGCTTTACAAGTCCAGGATACATTTTTTTTTTTTTTTTCGCAACTTTTGCGATGTTGTGTTAATTATGGTGCATTATAATTCTGCACAACTTTATCTGAAAGAAATTTGGGAATTGGAAAAGGGGTGAAATATTGCTTCAAAAGTAGTTCCGGTTGAAACTACACATTCTGTAACACTGTTAAGATTAGACATAATTTGGTTAGAAATGACTTGTTCAGTCAATAGCATTAAACCGCAGTAGATGTATTGTCATACAGAAACATGAAATATTACAGCCTAATATATACACTGTAGCGACACATTTATCCTCTGCCATGTTACTTAAAGCTTAAAATCAAATACAAAAGCCAAACATAATATTTGAACGAATAATATCATTTAAAATAAAAAAATAAAAAAAGCACAGGCAGGTAAGTCAACCATCAATGTTTTGAAGGTCAACGATAGATATGCACAAAGGGAAAACATGCTGAAAGTTATCATTAGCCCTAAAACCCAAATTAATATGATTAAATTTAGACTGCTAAAATGTGCAGTACAATAACTGGAATGACTGATTACAGATAGAGATCCCTTGTTATTAAATTGCAACTAATTCATTCACATAGAGATAATTTAAGTCACTATCACCCTTATATGATTGGCATACACAAAACAGGCCCATGCCCCAAATCTAAATTTCGACTTAAAGGCAAAGTCCATAAAAAACAAACATCTTTTCTTGATATATTATAACATATTAGATTATGATTATGTTGTTCACAGACAAAATCATTTGCCCTTCTCTGTTATCATGAGGTTGCATTTTGACAAATAAAAGCAATATTAACATGCTCTTCTATTTACCTGGGTTCTGCACTGTACAACAAACGTGAAATCATACAGTTTCGGGATTGTATTTCACTGCGACGACTTCTGTATTTACATTGAGAGGAAATGTTCATATGTATGTCTTTTTTTTGTTTGTTTTTTTGCTGCGCTTGTGAATTATGTCGACCCAAGTTACCCAGAGCTAGAATTCCAAGTAAGAAAATCTGCTTGGTACAAACCAAAAAAGGTAAACACAAAAAGTAAACAGTGAGTTCCTGATATTTATAAGAAGTGTTTACCTGCTGACCTGTGTTCACAGATGTGAGAAACGGTAAAAGCAAGTTCTAACCTGCGTTGATATGAAGTGAGGTGCACGAAATCCCTATTGGAAACATCAGTAGCTGATTTTTATATGCATCAACCCTTTCCTAAAAAAATCTGTCACAACCAAGTGTGATTCACAGCCTTATAAAAATGATAACAGCTTTACTTTCGCTTAAAACGCCTTTGCTTTTGTTGATCGTTCTAGAAACTGTCTCTGAATAGTTATTACAAGTATAAATTTGTCTAAATATGCATAAGTGACATGTATATAGATATACAATTATTCTAAAAACAAAACAAAAAAAACACCCCCAGTGCCTGATGTAATCTCTTTTTTTCCCTCTTCGCCCTTCGAAATCTTAAAGGTTTAAGATCTTCCACAATAAATTTCAGTTCCTTTGGTTACTGAAAGCTTCAGTAAATTCACGTCATAGCACCAGCTGGAAACATCTGTTCATAAGCCAAGTGTAAAAGCACTTGACCCCTAGGTTAAAGTGCCTTCCATTGGATGAAGGGAAATTTTACACTCAAAGTCATTCCGTGGCATTTCGGCATTTCCCAGTCATCACAGACATACGGTTTCTGCTTTCCTAAACAAGCATCGACAACCAAATCCGTGTTTTGGTTCGCCTCTGCCTTAGACTCATTACTTAACACAAAAAAGGAAGAAGGTTACGTCCCCTGAAGGACAACGTTCCCCCTGCTCAAACACATTCTTGCAAACAAAATACTCGCCAGACCAGTAAAACAATTTGGTGAGACTTGCGAATCTCAACGGGCGACTTGAAAAGAAATAAACACTGAACATAAAATTCGGCTGAGTGCATCCACGCATCTGCGTGCGACAGATCGGTATTGCGTAGTGATGTGAGAGAGAGGTAACTGAGCGGTCTATTGTAGCTTATCTGAGGTTGAAAGACTTCCTGTATTTTATATAACTGTATCGCTAACATTCAGCAGCTGAGTTGTTGAGTTCGGAGATGTATGAAGGCTGTAACGGGACTCAAATGTGTCTGTAAATAAATACATATGTCACTGCTATACTCTACCTTCGTCTTTTCACCTATATCACAGTATGTCCACCAACATTAAAAGTAAAATAATATGATGTGACTTGTTTCCTGTTACAAACCCGAAGTTCTGTAACTACGATTTCCTTTGCGTTGAGGCTAATTGTGAGCAATGCGTTTCGGTTCTATGGCAGGCCGGATCAGCACTTAACACAAAAACAAAAAACTAAATCAAGAATCTGATGTTAGGTCAAGACCTGAGGGTCCCTAATAAAAAAATTGAACCCGTTTTCCTAAACTTGCCATGGCTGGGGAGTGCAAAGTCTAGCCCCAGGTTAATTTATCAAGATTGTCTCAAGGCAAAGTAGCGAAGGACTACGATGTCCTCTCATTTTATAACTCATCTTCTGGCACAGAGAAGTTTGGCAATTTCGATGCAGTTTGACCAAATCATAGCTAGAGCTTCTCTTTTAGTTTATCCTGAAAGATCTGTAGTAGTACAAAAATATAAAAAAGTAACATATAAAAGACAGAAAGGACTAAAAACAAACAAAAAAAAAGGAAAACAAAAATCACTGCATCCAGTGGTGTGTGAGGTTGTTGGAGTGTGGCTTGTCTTCATTTATTGATGTCCTATTCAGTTTGTATGGTGAAGGTAGATGCGGTTTAAAGCGGAAATACCATTTAGAAATCCCTAGAGTATACTATTCCTAGCAAATTGTTCCTTGCATCTTTGTTATCACTGAAAAAAATAGAGGTTCTCTGCCCAAGAGGGACGCAGAAGACTCTCCCTTATTTTATCCGTTCCTCGTTGACAGCAGCTGAGAGAACCTCCTGCTCACTCAACTCCTTCCAACTTGCAATTTCAGTGTGGATGGTGGGAGACAAGGGACAGAGAAGGTCCCGTTGGACCCCGCTGTCCTGTGTCTCCCTAAACTTGTAATGTTTTTCTTCAAAGCCTTTCAGTCGGGCCCAGTGGTGGATACCGAAGGTTGGACCCCTTCCCCAAAGGATGAGCCGGCTCCTCCCCCTCCACCATTACCCTCGGCATCCTCCTGGGAGGGCGACTCATCTTCATTTTGGCCTCCACGGGAGGTGACCGTGGTTGTCTCCGGTGAGGCACTGTGGGACACCTCCTGTGGGGCACAGCCTGGATGGTTCTTGCGGAAGTGCTGGTTGAGGATTGCCTGGAACGGGAAGCTCTTTCCGCAGACATGGCAATGGAAGGGCTTGTTTCCTGTGTGCTTACGGATGTGGTACTCGAGTTGGTCCTTGCGGGTGTACTTCTTCCCGCAGATTCGGCAAACGAAGGGGGTAATGCCCATGTGCAGGCGCATGTGGCGATCTAGGCTGCCCTTCTGGTTGAAGGACTTGCAGCAGTAAATGCAGGTGAGACGGGGGTTGTAGCGGAACCACCGGTCACCTACCTGTTCTCGTAGGTACTCCTCATATCCCCCCATGTCAAACACGGCTTGTTCCTCTCCCTGATAAGGCAAAGGTGAGACGTTACGGTTTGTTTTCATGAATCCCATTCCTTTTTTTCATTGAAATGCGCCCTATGCTAAAGGAACACTCCACTATTTTTGAAAAGAGTCCATTTAGACGATCTCTGGGTCTGGTGGTAGCACTTTTAGCTGCAGCTTAGCATAGATCATTTAATTTGATTGGACCATTAGCGTCACGCTTAAAAATGACCAAATAGATTCTATATTTTTCTTATTTAAAACTTGACTCTTCTGTAATTATGTCGAATACTAAGACTGATAGAAAATTAAAAGTTGTGATTTTTTAGGTTGTTTTGGCTAGGAACTATTCTCTCATTCTAGCGTAAGAATCAAGGAACTTTGCTGCTTTACCATGGGTGCAGCAGGCGCAATGATATTACGCAGCACCTAAAAAATAGTCCCCAGCATTTTCAGGTGCCACTTAATATAACTACACCTGCTGCACCCATGGTACAGCAGCAAAGTTCCTTGATTACTACACCAGACCCAGAAATCTGCTGAATGGATTTGAAAACATTAAAACTGTTTTACTCTAGGGGAATTGAAAAATTAGCCTATTTTCAAAAATAATGGAGTGTTCCTTTAAGCCCACCACCTCTTCGGACTATTACGCTAAGGTGTGTTCCATTGTTTTGTTTTGTTTTGATTTAAAAGTACTTCAACTGTGTTCAGAGATCATAAAAAGTTAAACCAAGGGTTGAGTCTTGATCAAGTTTTAAGGCTGCCCTACCTGTGAGGTGGGGTGTCTCTGATCGTCAACTCTTCCTGGAGACTCACTCTTGGCTCTCTGGCGATCAGCCATCACAACCACACTTCCTGTTGGACTAAACCTGAAAGAAAACACAGTGTGGGTTCAATCCTCTACAGGATGGCAGAAGAAAATGGGCTACTGAGGTAAATGAGGCACACCTCGATTTTCCAAACCTTATCAACTACATCCAACATACATCCAATTCAGAGTAGAATGGGATATTTATTCATTATGGTATCATCCAGTACTGATTTGATAACGTAACTGGTGTTGAAAAGTAAGAATTCTTGATGATATTAGCTGTAATAGATACTTGTTTCTGAAGTGGAGAAAGGCATTACATCTCGCTAAAAGACCGTTAAACAATTTCATCATAATAAATTCAAGAATTACATAAAATAGGTCTAAGATTTTGCTCTAATTTTGACAGTGAACATGAACTTAAGAAAGATTTAACGAACCTCTCTGTTTCACTGAAGCTACTGGACGGCTGGGAGCTTTTCCCACCTCTTCCTCCCTCCTGCACCAGTGTGCTACGTCCTGAGGTGTCAATCATCACCGTTGGCCCTTCCTCTGCACCACTGCCCTCCTCCGCCGACGCCTGGGTCTCCGCCCCCATCCACTCATCCATCCTTTCCGTCTTAATCCGAAACCCATCCACCATCCGCACATTCTCCTCTCCGCCTCTATCTACCTCAGCCCCCGTCTCGACATACCACTGCCCGGCTCTGTTAATACGGAGAATGGGCTCTCTCCCAGTTCCCACCTCCTCCGAGCCAATGCCACTGTGCTCCACTATCTGGGGGCTCATGGACTCCCCAGGGGGGCTGATCTCTCTGACTTCCCTCACATCACGGATGTTGATTACCCCAGTGTTTCCAATCAATCGGGAACCGGTATGTCTGGGACTTATGGAGCGGGACCCACCAAGCCCGGTCCCACCTCTTCCCGACTCAGTGGTTTGGTTGGCGGTCCTGTGGGCCCCATTCCCAAGCTCCTCATCCATATCCGACAGACTGATTTTAAAGTGGATTCCCTCTAAAATCTGGGTGCAACGGTCAATAATGTGCTGCATCTGTAGGAAGCTGGCAGCAGTCAGGTAGCTGATGATATCAGCGAGCTGCAAGCACAAGCGTCCCGTGTAGCAAAACGACAGGAGCTGCTCGAACACGGTTGGGTTGCGGATCACTGATATGGAGACGGTGCTCATCTCACTTAGTGACATGTGGTCCCTGAAGTAGGGGGAGCTGGCGGCGAGGACCACCTTGTGGGCACGAAAACTGTGGCCCTGAACATTGACCACGATGTCACATAGACGGCCTTGTATTCGCAACTGGTTCAGATGCGACAGGACGGAGTTGCTGAAGTCCGGAATATCAAGTTGGATGCTGCCTGCTCGTTCCATGCGGGCTGCCTATTGCGCTGCTTTTCAAAGCTGCTGACAAAGAAACAAGGTAAGTTTAGGACTGTTAAAGTGAGACTTTCTGAGCATGTCAGCAATAAAATAAAAACAACAACACAGAACAGTCAGCATTATTAGCAAACAAGGTTAAATATATTATTAAAAACCCAAATACGTCCTCCTATCCCAACTTTAAACACAGAAACAAGATTAAGTAAACCATTCGTAGGCTGATTCCTACAGAAAGTGTAAACATTGTTGCTTTTTGGTGTGACTTTAGGGTGGGACTATCTGTTCAGCCAACCAATGGCTGATGGGGGAGTTTTTGGAAACCTGTTTTAAAAAACTATAATTAGCTGCATTCCAATTCACAGGGTCTCTTCTTATTGTTCAGTGCACCTTACACACTCAGCAGAGGATAAGAGTTCACTTCACCTGACAAGATTCAGTCATTTGAAACAATCAATCAGTGTCACAGATATCCACACTACAATCAGGTTGCCATATCCATTAATCCATTTTATCAGAGTATTACTGAATTTGATAAATAGACCAATTAACCAGTGGGACAACATTCTTGGTACCTATAGATGGTACATGTGGAAAGAGCCACCCGGCTCATCATTTTTATTTTTATTTGTCAGCTTTTCTGAATCTGACAGCTCCTCAGCTTAATAGGTCTTATGGGATTGAAAGGTTTCCTGGCTGCAAACCTCACAATGTCAGCAGATGCAATCCATCAATTTTGGATATTTTATTATGCCTACTGTTTCATTATTACTGCATATTTGATCTCAATGTTCATTTGACATGCCATAGTAGGGAAGCGCACATATTCAAGTTGGTACAAAATGTCTTGTGGGTAATTACCCCTCTTCAACTTCCTGTGAAGTTGAATGTACACCAATGTCGATATGCACTGCACTAATATGCCGATGTACACTTGTTCCCCAAGCAGTTTGTATTGGAAACACTTCATTAAAATGGCCATATTTATGAAAGTCCATTTTGCACAATGTGATTGAGCAGTTTAAACATACACATCAGCAAAAACCACATACTTTATCAACAGAAAATGACAGTGACATGCTGAAAAGCTAAAGAGCTAAATGATAAACAGCTAAATTAAAGGGTTAACGAAAGCAATTACAACAACTTGTTTAATTACAAGCTTATGCAATAAAAAGCACTTTTAATAATTGTATGATTTTCATTAAAATAACAGTTACGTAATTACATAGTAGAAATGCAACAATGACAATGTAATGTAAAGTATGACCCAATTTTCTTCAAGAAAGTTAGGTAGAGAGATGCAAATTGTTTACCTCACCTTTTTAATAACAGGCACAAAAATCGCTCCACTATATTTTTCGGCACACTTGCACTTCTTTATGGCCACAAACCACAGCTGTTAGAGAGCAAAGTTGACATTTTTTTCATTGCATAGGTCAGTAGGATTGATTCGCAGTGTTACTTTGTCTCTCTCTGTTTTTGACATAGTATCGGCCGACGGCGCAGGGCAGCTGTAACCGGCGGCGTGGCACCTCAGTTCGGTTCCAGCAACACACTGCAGCGCGGTGATGCGATAAAGCCTAGCCGAAAAACACGCACACACCCCGGCGCAGAGCAGGCAGGGAGGTGCCTTACCCCAGTCCACGCCAAATTTATAGATATAAAAAAACAGAACACCAAAATACGATTTTCCTTTTACGACAGTCTGTTCTGAGTGATTTGGCATTGAATTTCCCCCATTTCACGATCACTATTTATCGTTATACTTATCGCCAGGGATTCTGCTGTCGCTTTCGGTTCCTCCGCCGCTCTCATATTCCCCCATGTATAACATGAGCCAATGTACAGAAAATGGCATTCTGGGAAATGTAGTTCTGTTGCGCCACAACCAGAGCAACCGAGAATGGAGCGATTCCGTGAAAGAGACTCACGTTCCCATGATGCTTTGCTTTACCATCGCCGTGAAAGTGGGTAAAGAGTTTGGTTGCATTTTTTGGTGACAGTTACTTCCTCTATTGTATGTGTGAGGGAGTATATAAAGACATAAACAAAGAGGTATTTACTTACGGAAATATTGTAAGCCCTTTTAAACACTGACATGTTGTATTTTATGAATACATTACATAAATGTAAAAGAAAGTCTTGTTGCAGGGCAATGCAGGCCCATTCCATGACATCAATAAAACTGAACCCAATGAACCCATGAAAAAAAAAATAGTAATGTCTTAACTAACAAACTGACATAACTATCCATTAGTCATATCTTAACATGCGTGATTTGCACACAGTGAAACCTTAATCTTATTCAAATTATTGACTTACATTTTAGATTGTCATAGTAATGCTTTGATTTAAAAAAAAAATAATCCGTACTCAAATCATAAGTGATAGGCTGCAGTAAAACTTTTCCATTTTAATGAGTTGATTTTTTTTATATCTATTTATGTCTATTATAATAATACTAGATTCTATATATATATTTTAAAAGTTTAATAATGATCATGTAGGAAAATGAAATTATGCAGCACTGCTATTCCCTGTTTGTGTGTGTGTGTTTAAGCAAATGGGTAGTTGAACATGTTCATGAATCAGCATCTAGATTTTAGATTTACATTTATATGAATGTACACACACACAAAACAATTAAAATTAAAAAGCAAAGTGCTTACTTTAGCAGTCTTCTGTGAAGTAAAATCGGGGAACTGAATGTGTCAGAAAACCGTAATATAATGTCATACATTCAAATGTAAACCTGTATGTTCAGAGTAAGTATGTGTATATATGCAAATGTTAAGATTTGCGAGTGGTTTATTGTAATTTATGGAAATCTTTAAAGCTAGAATGTGCTATTTCAATAGTTGTCCAGTAGGTGGCGCTCTTTGCTCATATATGAGACTTTTTTTGTCCTTTGTGCTCTTCGGGAATTTATCATTTAATTGCATATATAGTCATATTAGTTATATTTATAAAACTAAAATCAAGTTTGACACCACTTGTGAATGCTTCTATTTCACTTTTCAATTTCTATATGTACACATTAGTTACCGATAAATTATTTTTAATAGCAATTAATTCACATTAAAAATGAGATTTATTATGTCTTTTTTTTTCAGCACATTTTTAAACATTTTAACTTTTTCTTCATAAAGTTTTTTAAATTTATTTTCAGGTTTGAACTATAAGTTTGATTCTGCATTGCAGATTTTCAACATGGTCTCCAGCTTTTGGAACCAATTCTAAACACTAAGCAAATCATTTAAATTTAAATGAAAACAAATCACAACTCTGATTGCTTTTTCTTCAACAATATTTATTAACAACTAACAGAACAAAAAACGCATGGACTAGATGTTACAATGTGCAACACTGAACAGGGATAAAACTGGCTCATGATTTGATTGTATATATGAGGAACAGATAGATAAATACAAGCCTGTACATTGATTCTGTTGTATAGTGAAATGCCAACAGAAAATTCACATAGACATTAATCCTAAATTCTGCAGATCTTTCCATCTCATCAAAAAAAACCTTTATTAGAGTTTGAGGTTGAGCCGCCATGCAATCCACAAAAGACAAAACTACCCCTGCAGGATAGATCAATGTGCACAAGCTATGATACACGGCATACTACCAAAGTAAAAGAATAAAATATATTTACAATTAATGAACACAACACTTAGTTCCATCCCTCCAAGCTTCAAATTTACTGGAACTGTTTCAATATAAATTAATATTGGCAGCTAATGTACAAGCACACTCTTCTACAACAACAGTTTATTTGTTGAAAGGTGAAGAAAAACAAATACATTTACAAAATACATTCTGGATCAGGGGCAAAATAACATCCTAATACCAAATAGTGTTAACTCAAAGAAATACAAGTACCTCTCGACTGCATTTCTTCATTTTAATCTCAAAAATGTAGTACATACAACCACACCAAGCTAGTATGTTTCACATCAATCCATTTTAGACAGAGTCAGTAATGCCTATGTTGGTTCTCAAGGAGTAATTCCCGGAAAGTGCTTGCCTACAAGTTTCCATTTGACAGGGATAAAAAAAACAACAACAACTGAACAATGGTTGGTTAAGTGCTTCCCTAAGTTGCAGAAAAGTTCAGGCGATCAGTCAGGAACTGCAGAAGACGAAGTCTTTAATGCAGGCGCAAGCCAAGACTTCCAACAAATCCTGGTTTCTCCCAGCCTTCCGCTACCGTTACGGATCACAAACAACGAGGACACCAAACAAACACACTCACTTGCACACACACACTCACAAATGTACACAAAAAGTCCCTTTAAGAAGAAGAGGTGATATTCCCAGAAGACACTATGGTTTCCCTGGGCGAGTATTCAGGTTCGTCCTTATTAGGGTGGGAGGAGTTGTCCGACTTGCTCCTGCTGAACTCGGCACCCATGATAGGCCTGGAGAACTTGCCCGTTGCTTGGTCGCAGACGCCGCAGTTGAGCATCTTGATGAAGGCCCGGCGCATCTCGTTGCTGGTCAGGGTGTAGATCAGGGGGTTCATGGCGGAGTTCAGCACGGCCAGAGCCAGGAACCACTCAGCCTTGTAGAGGATCGGGCAAGAGCGGATCTGGCAGGCCACGTCGAGCAGAAGCAGGATGAAGAGCGGTGCCCAACATGCGATGAAGCAGCTCAACACGATGATGACGGTCTTCAGGAGGGCCATGGACTTCTCTGAGCTCTTGTTGCTACAGCGGCCGTTGGCGACCTTGCGGAAGACCAGTTTGCGGCTCCGTGTGCGGACCAGGGCGTAAATGCGGGCGTACAGGATGACGATGGCCATGAGGATGACGCTAAATACTGTGGTACAGAAGAGGATGTAGGTCTTGTGGTAGAGAGGCAAGACTGTGGAGCACCTGTCCATGCTCTCGATGCAGTTCCAACCCATGATTGGTAAACCGCCCAAGATGGCAGCGATGAGCCACACGGTGCTGATGAGCATAAAGACCCGGCAGGTCTTGCCATTGTTGTGGAGCTTCATCTTCAGCATGGTCAGGTGTCGCTCGATAGCAATGGCCAAGAGACTGAACACCGAAGCGGCCAGAGCCACAAACATACTCCCTTCCCTGAAGAACCACTGCGTTGGGGTCAACTTATACGTGTTGGCTCCCGACAACAAGATGTTCGCAGTGTACACCACCCCGGCCAGCAAGTCTGACAAGGCCAAGTTCCCGATGAAGTAGTACATGGGCTTGTGGAACTTCTTGGTCCTCCAAATGGTGAGGAGAACCAGAACATTTTCCAAGATGATGAAGCAGCAGACGATGATGAAGACGACAGAGTCCGCTCTGAGTCCCGGGTCCTTGTCGACCTTGCGAAATTTCCCAGTGAAGTTGTAGTGTCTGGCGATTAGGTCATCCATGGTTCGCACTGGCTTGGTAGTTTTAAATCCAACGTGCAACCCAACACAGGCCACAGAGGGGTGCTGGTGGACTTGGGAAGCTGGGTATCCAGTTCTCCTCTTAGTATGATGTCATGTATGCAAGGTTTTCTCAAGTCAGGTAAAAATCCTTAGAGAGGATGAATGTGGTCCACAAATCCAACAACTGCATCATGAAAACACTAAAAGAAATAAATAACGGTAAATTAGACCACTAGCACAGCATATCGGTATAATAGCATAAACACAGCTTCATTGAAAACTTGAAAGTAACAATTAGAAAACTAAAATATCAAAGCGAATGAGTAATTTACTAATCCAAAGCGAAGCATATACAGTACATGAAAACGTTTGGTTAAGAAGTTTCAGACCAAACAGAACACAGAAAACATTCGATAAATAATTTTAAATAATCCCGCTAAAATGTAACGAATTCGAATGTCCAGTATTCTCTGCTGGAATTTCGGGTTGTTTTTCTTAATACGAATATGATCAATGTCAAATTCATACGACATGTCAAGAGATGCCACAACCAAGAAAAAAAAAGAAATAATTAAATAATTAAATAAAGACGATTAAACTGCTATGTAACAACATTTTAAACAGCCCGCTGGAAAAAATAAAATGAATTATGGTACTAATGCAAAAGATTAAATGCTACTTATGTACTTTTTTGTATTCAAAAATAAATAAATAAATAAATAACTTTTTGTACGCCAGAAAAAGGAACTTCACATGGAAATACGAGCGATAAATCGCGCCAATTAATACGTGTCAAATTTTAAATAGGCTATTTGTTATTTGAATGCTCGATATCCTTTTGCGAATACTAATTTCCACACTGTCAAATTTGTACGACATGACAAGAGATGCCACAATCGCAACAAAAATGTGATAGTTACTCTTTTGAACTTGTATGTTATTTCTAATATTTAAAAACCATTCGCGATACTACTACGAACTAAATTGTGAAACTTAATAAGACTTACTGAGGGTTAAGATCGCCGTGGTTTGACATTAAGAAAGTTCAAGGTGGAAAAGAAGAGTTTCTCTTACCTTTAAATTCCAGACCAAACGTATTGACCGTTTAATCCTGCAATTTTGATGCAATATGGCCAGATATCAAAGGTGCAGAATTTATCGCATCGCTGGAGTCTGGTGTGGAGGACTGTAGGGTAATTTTTCTCTGACTGGAGAGAGACTGGAGAGCCAATTGTCCCTTCTCTGCAGTTCAGCCCACCAGTTTCAATGCCCTCCCCTTTCCCTCGGTCTCATTAGCCTCTTATTATTCCACAGCATCCAAAGCTCTCCAAGACATTCCAAAACTGGAAACAGGCTGGCATCAGTTCAAACACTGTGATAAGAATGAATAGCTCAAAGTGATAACTTTTTAAACATTAATCTCTACATGCAATTAAAAACAGTTAGATATTGTCTCAGGGTTACATAAAAAATATATGTGATATTTATATTTTAATAATCTTCGTTATTTTTAAACAAAGATGTTCAAAATGAATAAATATTATTAGTAATACAATCATTAAAAATACACACACATAAAACAATTACGTTATTTATTAGTAATATCATTATTATTTCATATAGAGGTGAAATATAATTAAACATTATCTATCTATACACAAGCAATATTTATAATTAGTCATACAAATGCAACTAATTTAGAAATATGTAAATATTTAGGTGAAGTATAAATAGGTGTGTTTGTATGCATGCCTATATATATTTGCACGTTGCACAGTTGCACTGTTTATTAATATATATATATATATTGGTTAATAGTAATAAATATAGAGGTTGAAAATAAACCATATAATTGTTTATAGTGCATTATAGAAGTAGATATGATTTGTATTATGTCAAATAAATTACAGGCTAAATTCAGATTAACCCCATATCCTGTGTTCTTTTGTCTCTTCCTATGGGAATGTCCCAGCTGTGAACAGAGTCACCCCAAACACCATGAGCTGAACCGGGTGGGCAGGCCAAGCATGACCGCTCATCTACCCCCCCCTTTACCCTAATTTCAGCTCAGCATTAATCACATGTGCTGCCCGGTCTGTTCAGGTCTGCTGCTCTCAGTGGCCCCAAAACCCCCTAATACAGGTCCAGCAGCCTGCGCCTCCCATGCAGAGCAAAGGACTATTGTGAGGAAAGAGCTTTGATCTGTCAAGGGTTTACACCTCTGAGGAACATCTTCATAGCTGGATTATACGTTCAGTTAGGAGTGATTTGCATTTTGCGACACATGGTTTGAATAATGTGACCCCAAAAAGTATTAAGCCACACACAGTCATATCCATCAGACCATAAAGCCCTCCGCCCATCCCTTTTTTTTTGTTTTACGAAGGTTTGAGCAGTTACTAGGGAATTTTGGGTGATTGCTGTGGCATTGCTGATGTATTTAAATACTCATTGATTATTACAGTGAATGATGTCAAGCTGACCATTATGTCAAAATGACAATAGGGTAGTGTATACAGTTGCTGGAGACTTTTTGGTGGTTGCTAGGGTATCAATTTAAAGTTGCTAGGGTGTTTGGGGTATTCTAGGTTATTACTATGGGTAGCTTTTATGTGTCACTAGGATGTTGTGATTGCTAGTTGTTCTAGGTGGTTGTCATTTTATTTTATTGCAGAGCTTTGTAAATTGTAACCTGTTACTGACTGTAATGTAATCCATTAAGATATTTAGATTACTTTTAGTCTAAATGGTTTATCACATTTATTTAAATATCATAATCACGTACCCTATAGATACAAAGAGTAGGAAAGGACTGCAGTGGTTTTATGTGTTTGTAAGCTAACAATTATTAAAATCAAAGAAATAATTAAAAAAGGAATCAAAATAAAACAATTACTGGAAAGAAAAATTACATTTTGTCATGTGACCATTAGCCAATGCCAGTGAACCACGACCATGCAAATGTAAAACCTTATGACAAATTAAAATTGAAATATTTATTTTAACATCTCAGGGTAAGTCAATTAAACAAATTAGGTGAAAGAGGATTAGATGACAAAAAAAGTTAGTGTATTTGAGCATGTTAATGTTTTTGAACAATTAAGACCAAAGATCAATGCATACAGAGACAGTATTTTTCGGACATTAAAAAATAAATACGACTTGTAAATCACGTTTACGCACCACCTCCAAAACCTTTGTCTGTTATAAAAAGGTTCAGATCAAGATAGATTTTCGCATCCATTTAGTCACAGAATCTTAAAGACACGTCCTCAAGAGCAATCGTTCTCATTGAAGCGGCTTCTTCAAAGATCAGATCGAGAGGTCAAGGTTACAAGCGGTCAAAGGTCACACGGCCGGCACTGCTGTGAGAAACTCTGCAGCTGTATATTTTTCGGAGCAACTTGGGGGGGTGGGAAGAGGACAAAGTTGAAGATGGAGCATTATTTTTAATGGTGTTTCTCTGACTTCACCTATGGTACGGTTTCACTGCTTCAGGAAAGCCAATAGTCCCATTGGGGGCAGAAGAATTCGGTGTGTCTTCTAAGAAAGTTCTTCAAAACATTTCTGGGCACCGACGCGACACGTGATGTGTGTGCTGCAGTTACATTTCACAGAGAGATTGTGACATTTGTTTCTTTCTTTTTCCCAGCCTTTCACCTAACGCGCCATGTGTTTCCTGTCAACTCCGCGCCCCATTCATTCCCATGCCAACTAATCGCGGATGCATTTTCAGCCATTATGACAGACAATTAAAGAAACATTCCGTGGAAAGCGTCCGGAGCACCGTGCACGATTCACACATAAGTCAGTCAACACAAAATCTGTGAACTCTTCAGCACTTAGTATGCAAGAATTTCCCCTACAGCTGCGGTTCACATTTCATGATCACAAAACGTCACAATTAGAGCCAAACTGATGACTGGTGGAGCCAAAGGATGTTTGACCCACGCAGAAAATATCACAAATCCTGTTTCCATCACATGGCTCAAATTAATCTTGGAGGCAACACTTTGTTTAAACTGAGTTCTGGGTTGAAAACGTCCACAAACAATATCCATTTAACCCTAAAACATACACTAATGCATTTACAATGTTTTTATCAATAATTCAGGAGGGTTAAAAGTAAAAATGTGAAGCTCATATTATCATTCTTGTAAAAAAAAAAATGTGTAAGAGCCTTTTATTTTTTTTATTTTTTTTTTTTTATACAAGAAGTGGAATTCATAGAATTACATAATGGCATTATAGGAAATAAATGTTCTTCGAACTTAATTCATAGAATAAGTGTTTATTTATAAACATATTATTTTATTATTAATTAAATAATAAATATTAATAATAACAATAACAGCAACAATTTATTAAATAATGATTTACAAATAAATTAATACATTTATTAGTTTTACTTTTATTAATATCTTATTATTAGTATTAATACTAGGCTATATAAATGTCTACATCAATTCATTTATTTGAATTTTGATAATAATTTTGATTTAAATTTATTTATAAAGTGATAATAAGAACAACAACTAAATAAACAATAATATGATTATTAAATTTATTTACACATTTAAATATCTAAATTTAATTACTTAAATGTTATAATAATAAACCATTTAGGCTATTTATAAATATAAATTTATAACAATAATAATGATACTTATTATTGTTATCATTATTAACAACTAAACATTTAAATAATATTATAATGAATAAATGTATTTTAATACATTTTTAAAAATATATTTATTTTAACATAATTAGTAATTATATATAATCATATAATGAATGTTTTAACCAATTTAGTGCTTATTTTTACATTTTTTGTTTTAAAACAATTCAGTAATAAAAATGACCTCTCTTATTTTTTAAATATAAAATCTTACAAAATATTTTATAAAACATACATATATTTATTTTATTATTATTATTAATTTAAATAAGCCAAGCCTATTTTTAATACACTGTCTGTCTGTAGAGATTGTCTTGAATACTAAACCCAGATCATTTTTTAAATCCAGATGTAGGCCATTCACTGAATAGTCTAGAGTCTTTTAAAAAGTGTAAAGATCTGGTGCCCCTTCAGGCGTGGGTAATAAAAATGGCTGTTACTTGTAGTCACTACATTAAATTGACCTCATAAAGCATTCCTGGGGAATATGATCTCAGGAAACAACAAATGAACTGACTGGCTACAGCTAGCACACACACACAAGGCTGTCCAGGGGTTTACACAGGACATGATCTAGCTGACAAATGTGGGAAAAGTGACTGATAAAGAAATATAGTGTTCTTAGAAAGAAGGTAAGTGAGCAGGACAGCTATATTCAGTTTCCGAGGTCACGCTGACCGCCTGGAACACGCCACAAATACCTGCTTTTTAAGTTATTCCAGACACATTTGTTTGAAATGCTAGATAGGGAAATTAAACGGCTTCCCAAACGACAGACCAGCAACAGGTCGAACCATTAAGGTCAAACCGTTGATTCCCAAACATCCCAAAATATCCTGTACCCCTCTGCCGTTAACCTGATTTTGCCAAGATCTCCCTGGGTCAACATCTTTGTTGACCCTGGGACAACATTGTGATTAACCAATCAGATGTGAAGAAATAGTTTTTCGGCTAACAGTCAGTGTTTGGTGCTTGTACATCAGTCAAGTCAAGTCAAGTCACTTTTATTTATATAGCGCTTTTAACAATACAGATTGTAGCAAAGCACTGAACATCA
>JAUCMS010000049.1:5670635-5686558 GCA_032357445.1 Enteromius radiatus
AATCCTAGACTGATGGTGCCTTCTAGTCATGTTGGAATAATCATATATGTAATTATTAATCATGTAATTGTTAATGTCGATGATTTCCAAGCTTTTTTTGCATATGGACATTGATGAAAAATTGCAACCATTTTTTTTTGAGGCAAGTGGTTTGCGTGACATAGTTTTCCAAGTTGGTAGAACCAAATCAATTTTGCTCAAAAACTGTGAATGACTTTGATAGTTTGTACATCTTTTTAATTTGTAGTCTTTTTGTGCCCTGCTGTAAATGATCAAGCTTTAGTGATAAAAATTGCCTCATTTATTTGTGAAGTGTCATTTCCTAGCGTTCTCCATAGCAGCTCAAAAATACAAAAGAAATATGACAAAAACAGCTAAATTTTTATCCTAAATTTAGCGTTAAAAGCTATAGTTGAAAATACCCAACATGGCCATCTTTCCCCACCACATCAACTGAACGCTCATTATGACTTCCAAACTCATTAGCTGAAACATTTCAGGAAGTTTTGACGGTAGTTTGAGTTGTGCTACTGGGTCACATGACTTACATCCACAGCAGTAGACCGTTACTATTCTGAATCAGCAGACGTTTTCTCTTTCTTGTCCCACTGGTTATTAGTTGCTATTCAGAGCTTCGTACTGTCAGCTATGTATAACCAGAGGGAGGATTATGGAGAAAAGGTGGGGAGTGAAAACACAACAGACCCCAAAAAAGACATTCTTCAGTATTCCCCTGACATGTCTGCCTCGCGGTGACGACAAACGCAAGGAACCAGAGACTTCCCACCGAGAATCGTGGGAGAAGGCAGTGGACGCTGGGGGAATATTCACGCCCGGGGCACAGGAATAGGAAACAGGGGGCGTTTTTTCCTGTTATTGGTTTATTTTACCAGATCTAGGCATTATCAGATATTTATTGTTTGTGAGTTTGTTTGCATGGATGTAGAAAGGCCTGGAGGTTTTGTGTTGGTTTAAAATTCATAAACTGGACATTTCTGTTATAAGTATAGTGACAGAGCATAAACTATGATGCCATGTATGCTAATTTATATCGCTAAGCAAACAAACTTGACTTGATATTTTAGGTCCCAAGATAAGACAGAGTTGGTATTTTAAGTCTTGAGATAAAACAGCGACTAAGTAAACAAAACATAAATTCAAAATCATGGCGTGAATTTCTTCGAGCAGAAGCTAAAAGAAGCGATGATCTCAGTTGTTTCTCCTACACACGACTGATTAAACTGAAAATGTATATATTTGTCTCCTTTAGATTAAATTCAAACTGGGATCTCAACAATGTTTTGAACTGTGCTTAGTTCGACTCTCAAAAGGTCAGGGGTCTCAATAAAGACCGAAACATTTGCAATCAAATGCTTTCAAGTCCAAATTATATATTCACATTCATTTAAATCACGATATGCAAGCAATTTTTGTAATGATATATAATTTTACTCATTTTAAATATATGCTAAATGAGAAAAATGGTATATTATTTAAATAAATAATTTATACATCTTATACATGGATGCAAGTCATAACAAAAATGGCAAAAAAAAGAAAAAAATATATATATTATGTTTTATATTATATATATATATATATATATATATATATAAAATACAATTTCCGGTTTCTTTTCATTTGGGTGTAAAATGTGACCTGGACATGATTTCCGTTCATCTTTAAGCTCTGTACTTTTACTGTATGTCAACAATTATTAAGAAATTATTATTAATTATTAAGAAATTCCAAATATAAAATCTACAGCAATATAATTTCTAACTTTCTAACAATTCTTTCTATTTGGGGGTAAAATGTGACCCAGATATTAATTTGACAGGAGTCAAAATTATTCGTCCAAGGACACCCCAAATTCCCACCCCTTCATGTCTATCTCAACCTCTCCTCTAGTCCTCTAGCGGCGCCAGGTCCTCTGAGCTGATGCGACCAAACCCTGGCAGAGACAAACAGTTAATTTTTCTGTAGGGACTCTCTCCCTTGCCGCAGTCCAACCAGATTGGCCCTTTCTGCTGGGACAATTTGCTACTGGCTGACTTGGCCCAAACAAAACCAGGGAAAAGGCAGACGGGTACAAAGGGGGGATCCCAGCAGAAGCTGGCGTCGTTCCCCATCCATCGGAGAGCTGAATGCCCCTCATACACACACAGGACATCAAGAGACGCATTACATAATGTTGCACACAGAAATGAGTGGACGAGATTGATGTTTGCCTCAGGATTGGGAATTTTTGTAAAAAATGATCTCAAGTTTTTTTGGTTATGTTTATATGGGCTCATATAACATAAATGGAATATATTTAGAATTTTTAAAAATCAATAAGCAACACAAGAAGAAACCCCCTCAATAAAACTCTGGATATTTCTCCAGTATGCCTTAGAAGTTCAAGACAAGTATGCGAGATCCAGGCGCCTCATTCCTTCCTTCCACCCCCCCCCCGCCTCCCCTTTCTCCTCGCCCTCTCCCACCCCCAATTTTCCCACCATTTGCGCAAAGTAAATTCTCATTAAGAACCAAATTGTTTTCAGATGCTGGCCTGGTCAGGTTGCCGTAGCAACGAGCTGGGATTCAGCGAGCAGCGCTGGCAGTGGAATGGACAGCACCGGATCCAAAGCCCACAGTGCAAAAAAAAAACAAAAAAAGCCCTCTCTTTGCCAGGCTCCACTAAGCCCATTCTGCCTGGCACAATGTGGACTGACGGAGTCCATTCTGAGCTTTACAAATGGTGAGGAAGCTCCACTGGAGAGGCCTCAAGACGAGTCATACGTTTTCACACACACCTCTCGGCCTGAGATGTGCTTAACACGTCAGTTTGATTTGAGGGAAACAACGTCGTCTGCAACTTTAGTAAACAGAACAAGAGCTCGGTATGCATAAGAATGACAGCGTGCTTCTATATTATGATGACAATATAACACTATAGCTTACTTAAAGTACTGCAAATAAAAGTACTTAATTTTTTTTACTTATTTAAAAACATTTACTGCACATTTTAAACTATACTTTGTGTATTTTTCCTCTCTTGTGTTGATTTATTGTAGTTTTAACACTACTCCAAAAAATATGACAAAAATAGTGATATGCTGATGGAAAAAAATGTGAAAAATCTATTTCAAAATGTTTATGTTCTCCCAGAAGGATTTTTTTGCGTACCCCACAGAAATGCAAAACCTCATTTGCTCGTTCCACCAGAATTTTTGCGTTCAACTCAGGAACTTTGCGTTTGCTTGTAATATTTTTGCGTTTCACTGAGAAAATTGGTTTGCTTGCTTTAAGCTCCACTAAAAACTCTGCATTTGCTTGGAAAATCTTTGCATTCCACTGAGAAACATTGCATTTGCGTGAATATTTTTCCGTTACACTGAGAAACTACGGTACAGAGCCCCTAAAGGGACATAGGTGATTTATATTTTTTTCCCTGTATCTGGTGCGCACCAGAAAGTATCTTGTGCGCACCAGATACTAATTTGTGTGCACCAGAAAGTATCTCGTGCACACCAGATACTAAGATGCATAAAGTATCTCGTGCACACCAGAAAGTATCTCGTGCGCACCAGATACTAAGATACATAAAGTATCTCGTGCGCACCAGAAAGTATCTCGTGCGAATCTTGAGCAGATACTAAGATACTGGAGATTTCTGGTGCGCACAAATTAGTATCTGGTGCGCACCGGATACAGGAAAAAAAATATATAAATCACCTATGTCCCTTTAGGGGCTCCGTAAGAAACATTGCATTTGCGTGAATATTTTTCCGTTCTACTGAGAAACTTTGCATTTGTGTGAATATTTTTACATTTTACTGACAAACATTACTTTTGATCGCAAAATCTTTGCTTTCTTCTAAAAACAATTTGCATTTGCTTGCAAACGCTTCATGCGCCGCTAAGAACCTTATGTTGTTTCACTGAGAAAATGTGTGTTTGCTTGCCAAATTGTAATCCTCCACAAAAACTTTGCATATGCTTGCAAAATCTTTACGCTACATTGAGAAACTATGCAGTTACTTGCATTTTTTTTGCATCCTACTGAGAAACTTTACTTTTGTTTGTAAAATCTTTGCTTTCTTCTGAGAAAATTGGCATTTGCTTGCAAAACCTTCATGCTTCACTAAAAACTTTGCATTTGCCTGCAAAGTGTTTGCCTTCCACTTAGAAATTTTGTAAGTATGCGTCCTCAAAAGATGATTTACATTTCTCCCAAAAAACTTTACATTCACTCAAAAAATGTTTGCGCTTCACAAGATACTTTTTGTTTCCCCTGACAAACTTTAAAAATATATTTGAGTCCATCCAATAAACTCTGCATGCGCTTAAAAATGTTTGTGTGTCAACACCTTTGTGTTCCCCCAAGAAACAATACGTTTGCCAAACTTAATTGAACTGAAAAATGTTCACGTTCCCCTGAAAAACTTTTGCATTCTATCTCTAAACCTGCGTTTCACAAAATAAATAGACCACGATGACTGCCAAGTGACTTCCGAGCAACTTGCCCACTCTACTTTACTCTCCTAAATAAAGCAAATAGATTTAAATAATTACATGTCAATCAAACCAGTACATAACAGCCTGAAAAACCTAAAATGTCTTTGTTTGACTTCATGTTACAAGTTCATTGGGGGTGGAGACCAGATGGTCCGTGAGCCTTTAGGGCTTGTAAGCCTTATATTTAGATTAAGGACCTTTGACTGCACTTTGTGTTCATTCATTACAGGTATCAGCTGTGAGCAACCCTAATTCACAGCCTATTAACCTACAAATAAAACAGGTCAAGCTCAAGGTCTGCTAAACCGTGGTTATTAAGTACCATGGGTTAATCACATTAGGAATCATAGTAGAGGCCTATGAATTCACAACAGTTTCAATCAATAGATAACGCAAGGAAATTATTAACACATTATTTGTCATTAAGATTTACACACATTTTTAAGCAATCCAATTGGATTAAAAACAATCATAAATCCATAAACTGTCCTGAAAACACCTTGGAATCAATAACATCCAAACATGCTAAAAGTGCAGCACAAATCATAAATCAGCAACCCATAAACTCATAAAAAGTTGCATTCTGTGGTGTTTGGGAAATGATTGTGTGCACATGTATCATCATAATGTTAATAAACTACAATTTGAGGGTGAAACTGACGGCTTTACAAAGTAAATAAACAGAAAGCCGCAAACTTGCCAGTTATCCAGACTTTTGCAATGAATTACACAATACTTGTGGTTTTAAGGTTAATGAGAGTTTTCTCTTGGTTTTGTGAGTTGTGTGGCTATTTTCTCTCAGCAAAGACATATAATTTAAAAATGTATATATTATGAAATTTAACAATATAAAAAGAAATTATTAACTAATGGCTTATGGGCAATTATTACCTGTGTACAACATCCTACACACAATGAACGTTTAATGTAGTGGTTTAGTTTAGTCAAACCAGCAATCATCACCGTTTATTCTGTTGCCATGGTTACAGTACGCGACACTGTCGTAAACTACTCTACGCTTTACGGCAGCCGGTTGTCAGTTGCTGCATGTGGCTCCATGTGAGTGCAGCGTAACAGAGAACGGTGAAGAACTAAATGCATTCTGCAAGCTTTTCAGTGTCATATAAACATAATAGTATCTCGTCAGGCAGCTCTTTTGCATGTTAAAGCGCTTATTCATATATGTTTTTGTGATTTAGCCTTTTTGGGGAAGTGTAACTGTGCGCACCGGTGTCATCCGTGGTTTAGAGATGTTGTATTTCATCGGTCTTGGTCTGGGCGATTGTAAAGACATCACTGTTAAAGGTTTAGAGATCGTCCGGCAGTGTAGTCGGGTTTATTTGGAGGCTTACACGTCCATACTGACCGTCGGGAAGGAAGCTTTGGTATGTGGATGATTAAACACATTATAATATCTGAATCTGACAGTTGACAGCTCGATATGCATCACAGTCAAAACAAGAAGACTGCTTTTTGGAATATTGCGTAAATAGAAGACGTAAGATGGGGAGAAACTCACAATATACTGTATAATAATGTTTATATAAAATATAATAATTTTATAGGAATAAAAAACATAAACATTATATATGCATACATATATATATATATATATATATATATATATATATATATATATTAATAATAAGATATTTATTTATTATAAAAATATATTTTTCACCACCTTGACACTTTGGCCACACAAAAGATATGAGAAATTATATTATTTTGAAATTTTAAAACGTTCATCTTACAAATGGTATCATCAAGGCTTTGTTTTTTTTTTCTTATTAATAGTTTGTGACTATTTAAATTAAAAGAATTCATTAAGAATTGGGGTTTCTTATTTATTTTATTCATAATATTATTTTATTTGTCATTAGCAAAGCCGCATTGGTTAAAAGCATCTGCTGAATAAATAAAATATTAATATTTTTTTATATTTACAAATATTCAAATATCATGTCTCAAAAAAGAATACCAGGCATTTAAGCATTATCCTTTAGATCAAAAATTGGTGCAAGACTTGGTACTCTCAGATACGAAATTCAAATACATCATCAGAAACATTAATATTTCACACTCAGATTTATGGCACCATTGTGTTTTGTCTCAGGAGGAGTATTATGGGCGCGAGTTGCTGCTGGCCGACAGAGATATGGTGGAACAACAGGCGGATGAGATCCTGAAGGGAGCAGATGTCAGTGATGTGGCGTTTCTAGTGGTTGGTGATCCCTTTGGGTAAGACTAATCAGCAACTTCAAGATCTACAGTAGCCAGAGTCAGATTTAATCCATGTGTGATAACATCTTCAAAGCTGTCCTGAACTAAATTATCCACCAATAAGGATTGTCGACAGTTTTGCTTGACAGCTTTCGTTTATGAGGTTTCTATGCGTATTTGTGAGATGATGCACTTCATGTTGCCATTGTTTTGACTCACCCATAACTTGCTATCACATATGCCACAATCCCACAAGTGCAGTGACTCATCTGGAAACCTAAATCCACACATTACACAGACATTCATCGGAAAGCTTTGTCACTGGCCTGTCTAAGTTACATTTTATTTTTTAGAAAAGATCTTATGAGATAATGGAAATGTTTCCTATTATTCAGGACATTTGTGCCTAAAGAACCACAGAGTGGTTGATCACTAAAGCTCTGAGGTGCGACGTTATCGCTCTTACGAGAAGTGGGATGTAGACGTCTGGGGTTTGGGTACTTTGGAAATTCTCCAGAAGAGATGAGCTAATTACACCACGCTTTCCCATCTCGTCCGCTTCTAGTCACGCTTGAGCTTCGAGTCGTGTTTGGCTCCAGCGTTTTTCCAGCCAAACCACCGAAACCGAAAAGTGGGAGGGGGACGGGGGTCTGGCTCCTCATTTTCCTGCACTTAAGAATGTGTGGGTTTAATAAAGTTTAATGATATATCCAAGATTGAAAGGATAAGCGTTTCTGGCGCCGTTTGGAGCACTTCCACATTGTAAACAGCGCAACACAGTAGTAAGAAAGATGTTGATAAGTAGACATTTTGTTTTGGAGTCGTTTACATGCGAGAAACAAAAAGACGACAATTGCATTTCTTCTCTTCAGAGCAACGACACACAGCGACTTGGTTCTGCGAGCGTTGAATGCTGGGATTCAGTATCGCGTTATTCACAATGCCTCCATCATGAACGCGGTGGGCTGCTGTGGATTGCAGGTAAGACCCAAGTCTACAATTTTCGCAAGCGAAATTCGATCATTTAAATTGGAACTTCATGTGAGGCGTGCAGATGGTTCAAATCAGAAGTAGTCCAGTTTGAAAGTGACTTCTGCTTTATACATCCATACACAATTACTAACAGACCGTTACATTTGTCCTCGAAATTTTGCCATGGTGTCATTGTCAACATGTACTTCCTAGAGAATGTACTTCGCTATCGTGCGTCATTCAGGCCCAGTCTCTCATGAAAAAGATCAAATGGCATTAAAGGCCTTTGTGCTGTAGGCATCCCAGCGGAGTCTATCAACGAACCCTACTGGCTATCAATAACAGCCCCCTGTATTGACCTGTCAGGGCAGCTTTGTGTACCAAGAGGCCCCAGATGCCGCCCTAAGCTCACGATGGGCGTCTTAAGATGATCTCAGATCAGCAGTGCCATTTCTAAAGGATATTATTTAGGCAGGAAAAGCAGGTCCTAAATCATCTGCCGCAGCTGCTGCTCTCGGCCACAGAGGGATCCAGTAGGTTAACACACTTACTGCAGTTACTGTTTGAGTCAAGATGCACTAATTGGAAGCAATGACAACAATTGGTTCCATAAAAAACTTTTTAGACTTGAGACTTTCTACATCTAAAGTGTTAACCGAAACATCTGGTTTTGTTTTCAGAGATTGTATTGGATGGATTTGTTTTGCTCTACTTCCCTGTGACTCTGAATGTCGATCTTAAAAGTCGCAATCGATGAAAAGTAGGTCTTTTCTTCCACATTTTGACGTACAGTCATGTCCGAGTGAAGTGCATTATCAAAAAAGAAAAAGAAGTATCATGGGAGCTTGGTTCTATTCACTGGTTGTAGATTTGAATGTGAACTTGCAGGAGATTATAAGAAAGGGAGGGATGTTAACAGACTAAATTATTGGAGAAATATGGCGTATGTCACTTAAGAAAAGTCTGACGATTCGCCAGAGGATGGCTTTATGGTATTTTGATTAAAAAAATGCATGGACCAATTGGTAGCATTATGATTAGCTTTTCTTTTTCTTTGTAAACTTCTGCCTCCGTGTCGTTCCAAGCCTGACTGACTTCCATTCTTGAGCTGAGCACAAAAGATATTTTGACAAATGATTCTGTTCATACAATTAAAGTCAGTGGGGTCCAAAAAAACACTGGACCTCACTGACTTTCATTGTGTGGACAAAAACATTTTTCTTGTTCAGAAGACATTTTTTAATACGGCACACTAGAAAATGCAGAGCTCCGCACATTGATTGTTTCCACAACAAATTGATTTGTGTCCATGTTTTAGTTATATGTACAGATGCAGAACTATTCGGTTTCCTTGTTTAGGTAAACTGAATGCATGCTTGTTCCTTTGTTTTAATTTTATTTGACCCAATGGCCACAGTTCAACTAAAAACAAGAGAGCAAATTAATAATTTTGGGGTGCAATATCTTGTTTCTGTCAATGTTTTTCCCCCTTACATGTGATGTAATCCCTTTTAAAGGTATAGTTCACCCACAAATGGAAATTCTGTCATTAGTAATTCACCGTTTCAAACCTCGTTCAACACAAATTAAGAAAATTCTTTCTGACCCTCCATAGACACGAAGGGAACTGAATCGCTCAAGGCCCAGAAAAGACATCATTAAAATAGTCCAACCATTGTTCAACTGTAATGTTATGTAGCTACAAAAATATTTCTTGTGCACAAAGAAAACTAAAAACAACAATTTCTTCTCTTCCGTGTCAGTCAGCATGCATTCACGGGAGTACCCCAATGATGTCAGTATTTTTATTTTTAGGTGAACTATCCCTTTAAGTCAGCAACTGCTGAGTTTGCTCATCTAGGTCTCGAGTTGACCTCAGAAACCAAGTAGGTCAGGGGTCTCCAAACCTGCTCCAGGAGGGCCACTGTCCCGCAGAGTGTAGCTCCAGCCCTAATTAAACACATCTGAACCAGCTAATCAAGCTCTCCAGGTTCGCTAGAAACTTTCATGCAAATGTTTTGGAGATCATTGGACACCCCTTGCCTTGGAAGATATGGGATGACTTCTGTGTGTTTGTTCATATCTCACTGATGCGTGCTTCAGAGAGTCTGTAGGACCTAAAGTAACCAGTAACTTTGTTGTGTCAGCTGTGCAGCACTCTAGTGTTCAGAATGATGTCATGCTTACTGAATAACAGGAAGCACCTTGTCGGTGGCTACACAGAGCTGGCTACTCGTGAACCAATGCAAAATAAGAGCTAGTGTAAGTAATTAAAGTATGAATGTGGTTGCATTTTCATCCTTAGCTGTACAACTTCGGGGAGACGGTGTCTATTGTGTTTTGGACAGACACATGGAGACCTGAGAGCTTCTACGATAAGATCAAGAAGAACAGGGATATGGGCCTGCACACGCTGTGCCTCCTGGGTAAGCCCTTCCTTCGAGTGTTTGTAAAATGAGATGTTCTAATTAGAGAGTTATATGATGTTGCAGGTCCCTTGGCTCACGTCTTCAAGCATGTATGTGTGTCGCATCTTTAACAGTCACTGTAGCAATGAATGCGTCAAAACCAGATGAGACAACCCCCATATTTTGACGGCATTTCCCTTCGGGGCGCACATTAAACTTGGGCCCCGTTGCAAACGCTCTGGTACCCCCCAAGGCAGATGGTCGCAAATAATTTACGTTTACGTGTGCCGTGGAGATTTCCAGCCAACTCTTAATAAACTCCCGTTTTCCAAGGCACCAGTGGGATTTCCTATTGGAAGGCGTCTTCTGTAATGAATGTTGGTAAAAAAAAATCGTTGCCTGCTGGTCGAGGTCGTGTCTCACTGGCAGGCGGGACAGAGGGGGAGGGGCGGGAGTCCCCAGGTGCTTCCCAGCTGAGGAGTCGCAGAGCAAGAGCCAGGACAAAAATGAGCAAGAGAGGGGATCAGGGATATTAACCTCATTATTCAAAAGCAAACAGAGAAAGGCGGGGATCGGACACCTCCCCGTCCACCCTTGGCCGCAAACATGCTTATCTAACACAATAACCTGCAGACACAACAAAAGCACACACACAGACAAAACACAGGGGCTATACACTGCATCCATTCATCATAACGTTGCTAACAAGACGTGGGCTATTAATCAAGCTGGCAAATTTATTTGCTGGTGTTTCTAAATTAAATTCAAAACTAAAATTAGATTTGTAATTCCAAAAAGGTCTAGTCCAATACAGTGTCTACACCGGATGTGAACTTATTTCAGCTTTTGATTTGCTCCTCCTGCCACTTTTTCCTATTTTAAAAAAAGTTCATTTGTTTTTACAAATATCATGAATATCATCAATTCTTATTCAGATTTGTGTTTTTTTTGTTTTTTTTACGTTTAACAATATCATTAATGACTATTTTCTGAGTTCTTTTTTTGCCAAAAATCATTCATTAGTAATTTTTGGATTTGTTTTGGGAAGGGGTGTTTGCTTTGTTCTTTCAACAAATAAATTTTTTGGTAAATTTGCTGTTTTTTTTATAGTTAATTTTATGTCAGTTTTCTGGTTTCTAGCTTACTCGTTATAATCTTTTGTGAAGCGTTTATGTAAATATGTTAGATTTACATACTTGTTTGCTGTTCTAATATGCATGCAAATCAGTTTTGATACCAAATTTCCATTTATAAAGAAAGTAGGAAACAAATATATTGTCCCATTTGACTGTAGCTTAAGTTTAGCCTTGAACCTTCTTCTGATTGATCCGTTATTTATGAGCATTTTGAGGTTAACATAGACACTTTCAGTGCAGAACATGACTGGTCGTGATTTGTACATTTGTCTTTGTTCTCAATATGAGGCCCTCTCAGGTGCAGTCTGAAAATGTACTCACGCTCCAGACTGCGTGGGGTTAACAGCCCCAGATGGAGGGGCGACCTACTATTTATGATGTGACGGTAACATCCAGAGAGGCCTAGTTTGTAAAACCCAAGCTTATTGTATCGTACAACACTTACAACTCCCTTGTTTCGCAGATATCAAAGTCAAAGAGCAGTCCATGGAGAATTTAATGAGGTAAGACTCTCACTTTCTGATTTTCTGTGGGCTCGTGCTGATTTATATCTAGTCTGTGGTGCTTTTCCAAGAGGGTCGTTTTGTGGTTTCCAGCAGACACTGAGTTAACATTCATGCAAGTTGCTGGGGGCAGGCTGGTTGAGTTGGAAAAAAAAATGACAAAAGTAAAAACCGTGGCAGCTTGTTTGACTTGGACGCATGATATGTTATCATGGACCTTCCCTGGGCCGCCTCCAGAACTGCCACGGTATAATTTTCCCATCTGAAGCTTTCGGAAATATGTTTTATCGGCAACAGTGAACTTTGTCGTCTGCTTTCAAACTTGAACTCGAAGTCTTTCCGAAAAACCTTCACTGGTGTTGAATTATTTCTTGCCATAGACGACGGTTGTTAACTCCTTGCTCTCTCCGTGGTGTCCTGTAATTATCTCCCCCCTTGGTCATGCACTTTGTGTAATTTTATATCCAATCCGCATAAACCCCAAATGGGTTTAGTGTTCCACTATGTACGCTATAAGGAGACGAGCATTAGGCCTGGTGCGTGCTCCCTGTTCAAGGCTGGAAAGTGTGCTAATGTCTCCCAGATTTATTGGCACTGTTGTACCATTACTCGGAAATGGAATAACCATATGCTGCATGATTTTGGTCACAGTCAGATGCTTGTCCAGTGAGGTTGGTGCCCTTCACTGCAGGGAGGGGCGTAACGGCCCGAAAAAGAAATTTAAAGCATGTCTCCAACTTCCTTAAGTTGACTGATTTGGTCAAGGAAGGACGTTGTTTGTCCGTTAATGGCTAATGCATGCAGAGTATTTCTCTTTAAAGCTCAGATGTAAACTGCATTAATGGTAACCTACTTGCTCTATCTCCTGGGACCACCTGCAACCTAAAGGATTAGGTCACACCTGAATTAAAATTTCCTAACAATTTACTCACCCCCATGTCTTCCAAGATGTTCATCTCTTTATTTCTTCAGTCAAAAAAGAAAATAAGCAGGATTATTCTCCATGTAGTGGACTTCCAACAGGGTTGTATGTCAAAATTTTTATCGCATATTCTAAGGGCTCTACACAATTCCAGTCAACAAATAAGGTAGCAACACAAATAACAATTTATATAGATTTTAACCACAAATGTTCAACTTCCACTAGCTCTGTGCTCATAATTTCAAGCATCATGTAGTCTTGTTGGAGAGGTTAAAGGTTTGTACACACCATCAGCGTTTTTCGCTAACGATGAGCCAACAGCGCTTAATGAGAAACATAAATGCAAGGTACAAACTTTTTATGCTTCTGACACTGGCTTATCACACAGAAGAAGGGAGCCAGAAGACACACTTGTCAAAACCATTCACATGCTTCTTTGTTAACTGCCAAAAAACATAGGTATTTCAAGCTGCAGCTCCAGCGATTAAGAAAACAACGAGACCAGCAGCTCTACATTAATCTTGCCAAGGTGCATCTTCTTCATTTACTTAATTTGTGTGCACGGCAAGACCGGTTTGTGCTCGAGTGCCACCAAGCCGTGTACTATAGCTTAAGCAGCTCCAGGAATATGAACAAAGGCGGCAATCTTTATTGGTTGGCCAGTTTTTCATGTGACGCGTCAAACCAAAAAAACGAGACAGAGGCATTTTTTTTATTACGCTTTGACACATCACGTTTTTATGCTTTGGTGTGCACTTACATTGGCGTCCTTTGTTTAGTCATGAGGGCGATACACATCGGCGATATTCATGCGCAATATTCATCCCGGTGTAAACAGGCCTTAATGTAGGCTGAAGTACCGACCCAATGTTTACAAAGCAAATGTGCCCTTTTTTCACCTTGCATGAATGAAAACCTATTGTAGGAGACTCCCAAAACAATATTAGGACCCTTAAAATGGCATAAGAAAAACTGACATGAACATCTGGATGACACAGTGGAGTAAATCATAAGGAAATTTAAATTCAGGAATGAACTAATCCTTTAAGGTTCCAGTGCGTTAACTATTTTGAACACTGTCAAAGATCCAGATAAATTAGTAGGAGACACCAGACACTTCTGCTCACCTTCAAGTTTACCAATCCCCCTCTCTTTCTAGGGGTCGAAAGATTTACGAGCCTCCCAGGTACATGACTGTCGCTCAGGCAGCTGAGCAACTCCTGGAGATACTGCAGAACCGACGGGATCGGGGCGAGGAACTGGGTAACTCTTGCAAACCTTTTTAAATTGCATAAAAACCTTTTGTGGACTTTGTGTTTAAACCATCTGGACGGCTGGCTAACTCTGGCAAGCATTGATGGAAAATTGGATTAGATTTGATTGAAAGCTTTGTGAGCTTTGGTTTCATGGTTTATCCTGTGTTCTTTTCCTTTAACACAGCAATGACTGAAGACACAGTGTGTGTCGGCCTGGCTCGGGTCGGGGCCGAGGACCAGTCCATCCGTTCTGGGACACTGCAAGAGTTGGCATCCAGTGACCTGGGAGGACCACTTCACTCAATGATCATCAGCGGACACCTTCACCCTCTAGAGGTGGACATGTTGAAACTCTTCAGCGGTCCTGAGGGGTTGAAGACCTTGAAGATGACCGATAGTTCCACATACGTTTCTTGATATCCAATGTGGTCCATGTGAGAGCTGCCGGAGGGTCAGGAGAGCATGCAAATGACATAATTGTTATTCCAGATCAAATTTAACCTTTAAGCACTGGTCAGGCCAGGGTTGCAATTCATTACAAAATTCAGATTGGGAGTGGGATGATTATTTTGACGTGTGGCAAGTCATGTCGCCGTCAGAAAAGTAAATGATGGAATTATAATAGAGGAAATGGAAATTGTTATTGTGGACAAACTGCATCTGGGTTGCATTAGTGCCACTGAAATTGAGCTTTCTTAGAAATTGGCGTAATGTTTCCGTACCAAGAGCCTTTCTTAATGGAGCCTTCTCAGTAAGAATGTAAATAAGTTAAAAGTAGATACTGAGATTCCTTTGAGCGTGTCATAATGGATGAAGATTGATTTTGTACAATAAAGACACTCATTTCGTCGCCACTGATCACATCAACGGCCTACGTGTGGTTTGACTGTTTTCATCTACATCTGTGGTTTTGTTTGCAGTCTTTCATTTCATTTCTGTCAACATGAGTTGCATATAAAGCGAACAAAGCTATTGTTAGAAAGTGGTGCCTCTGCTTTATTTATACGAAGACAAATTTGAGTTTGCAGATCTGCATCTGGTTTATACTGCCATCGAAGTACAAAGTCTTTCATAAAAGATTTACTGGTTCAAGTGAAGGATATGTATCGTTTGCCACACCTTTGACCTTTCCTGTTTATGTAATAGACTTTTTTTTTCGAGAATATTATACATTATCTGCCTCCAAGACATCAACGAATATTCATTTTATCTCCATACAGTAGCTCATTCATGTTTTTATAGAAATCACATGGTTCCCAGCGTAAGGAACAAGTGGATCGTTTATTTTTAATGGCATCCCAGATCACGTCTGAGGATTGTTCGGACCATTTTATTTTGTTAAGGAGGCACATTGTCATGGAGAGTTCACATTTGTTGAAAGTTGAAGCAGTACTAAATCCGACTGCAGCAGCATTACAAACTATAAGTAAATGATTTCATATCGCTTTGTTTGGAAATGAACATTTTATTTTTGATCACGTTGTCAAAAGACTCGGTATTCAATAATGAAGGGGTGTTGATATGGTTTCCTCTCAAGAATATCCTGTGTGTTTCTTAGAGAAACATGGTCTAATCTTACAAAAGGAGAAGTGAAATGTTCTATATATATATATAGTAGTCAACATTTGGAGTGGATCAAAACTTTAATCAAAAATGCACCCTTGTTAGGACAACTTTGATGAACTTTTTTTGATCCACTTTAAATGTTGACTACTCTATACATATATATTCTTCAACCTATTCCAGAGTAGTAGTAATTTTATTATAAGTACAGCTGAAAACGCCAAGTAAAAGATGTTTTTATATCGAGAAAATCACTGGAGGAAATCTTGATCAATTTTAAACTGGTAAAAGACAGGATCAGTCTTGATTAACTGTTTCCACTTATTACTTGAAAGGAAATAAACAGTAATAAGCTCTGACATTTTACTGTATATACACTATATTACCAAAAGTTTTCGCTCACCCATTCAAATGATCAGAATCAGGTGTGCTAATCA